>APFE031615538.1:0-13480 GCA_000404065.3 Pinus taeda
GGCTTCTATGGGGCACAATAGTAACAATATGGGAACTACATGGGTACATCAATATAATAAGTGGGTTTTACTAATAACAATAACGGGTTACACTAGTAATATAGGGGCCTAACACCAAAAGATGACTGCAAGCATGACATTATGACCAACATGAAAAAAGATATTCATTGAATGGTCAAGCAAGGTGTTACACAGTATTTTGTCATGCCTCCTGCACTTCCTTGTGGCATACCTTGAAGTGCCTGAAACATGATTATTATGAAGTATACTCATCCATGTATACAACTCAGATCTCTCCTTTAACGTTTCTTGGAAAATCTCTGGAGATTTCCCTTAAGAAATAGCTCTTAAAACCCTAAAATGAAGATCATTGCCCTTATGAAGCTAAAAACTACTATGATCACCTATTTCATCGTGTTAGGCCAAAAATTTTATTTCTCTATGCCCTTGCATACCCACTATGGTCTCAAAAAGGAAGTTTTTCCAAAGAGGATGAGAAGTTTCGTGATCTAGAAGCTTCCACAGTGACGAGCTGGAGGTGGTTTTGCATAGATGAAGTCGAATCCTCCTAATTTGACCTCTTGGTCTCATCCCTATGAGCTACCTACTTGAGATGTGGGCCTAATCCTATCTTTGGAGGAGTCCTAACTCCCTCTCCCAGCCTATAAATTACTCCTCTCCCATTCCCAAATGGTTGGTCTATGTCTAGTTGCACCCCTATGTTGAGCTTGTGCTTAGAGGCTATTCATTAGACTCGGAGGAGTGTTTAGAGAGTTTATTGGCTTGGACTTGGATTACCACTCAAGGAGAGCCTTTCAACATCAAGGCTATGGTTGTGAGCTTCCCTTTATTCTTTAAATAATATACAACTGCTAGTTCATCTTCCCAAAATATATATGTTCATGTATGTATTAGCTTAGCAATCCTTGATCAGTTAAGTAGGTTATTATTGGATTTGTTATTGGTTTTTGGCATGCTTTGTTGTCTCTTGATCACTTGTGTGGGTACATAACCGTTGAAAGAAGCAGGAACAAGTCTGTGACATAAGCGGTTCGAGGATCTCAACAAAGGAAATCAGAATAGAATTAAAGCGAGGTAGGTCATCTCTCTCGTTCTAATTTTCAATTATAATCTAGGAAGATGTCTAGTTGATTGTCACTTTAGTTTCTAGACCCACTCATTGGGCTGGAGAGAGGATTAACCTTGTCAACAAAACACCAACTCCACTAGGGAGCCTATGACCCTTTCCTTCCCTTCCTTCACCTTGTGTTTTGACGAGTTTGATCAACCATTCATTTTTAGAACTCATTGCTTGTCTATAGTAAGTGTCACGTTAAATTATGTCTCTGAAGTTTGTTAATTTGAATTATTCTTGAAGATTTTGAGTCTCTTTTTATTTTCCTGGACCATCGCAGCTTTGATCTTAATATTCACGATTATATCGTGAGTTTTCTAGTTACAGTAGTGATGATCCCTGCTTTTCTCCTCATAGGTGTGATGATTGCAGAAAATTAAGAAATGTATGGTTTTCTTTCTTATTTTCGGTTATGTTAGCATTATCCCAATGATTTACCAATGTGCTCTTCATTGACTTTGTCATTATCTGATTGCAATTGTCTTTTAACTTGGTTTGAGTGTGCTTGAAGTTTGATCAGCCTTTTAGGGTTATAGGTCTTCTAGTTCAACATTTGTCCACTCATTGATCTTCCCATCAATCATCAGAGACCACTTACATGCGTTAAAGAGTGTTTGTGTGTTCAGACATACTTTGCAGATCACTTTTTGGTTCTTTTTGCCTTAATTATTTTTCATTAGTAGATATTTTGAAATTCACTTAAGCTTCATTTGACGAACGATAGATTAGAAATCAATTTCCTCGTTGGAATCAAAAGGAAGTGTTTTGTTTGAAGTTTTTTGTGTTTCAAAAATTGAAAGTGAAAGTGCTATTATTTTCATAGTTTTCAAAGCATTTTGAGTTGCATGCAAATCATTGATGTGAAAGAGATTTTCATATTTGTTGGCTTGCTTGCATTCTCTTTTACTTTGCACTAGATTACATTATTTTCATTTTGAAAAAAGAGAAAAATCATCATTATATCTTAAGGAAATTATGCTTTAAGAAATTTTGTGGCATTGCATTTGCTTATCATATGAAAGATTAGATTTCATATGTTGCATTTAGCATTTGGAGATTGTCATGGATGCATTTTTGCATTTGCTTTGATGCACAATTTGAGTGACCTTCTTGCCTACATAGATATTTTTTATCGAATTGAAGGATTTCATTTCATCGTGTAGTTTTTATTTTAGGAATCGGTAACATCGTTAAGGTATTGAAATTGAAACATAATTACAAGATCAACTTTAAAATCTATAAATTAATTGAAGGATCATTTGAAACATTAAAATTCATATCTAGTGGTCAAGGTTAGAGACATGGTCCGGCATCTTTAAAACTTAGCACGTGTCATTTGCTTCGGCATTAGACGGTGCTAGCACGAAATTGTGCTCCCCGTACCATTGCGTATATAAAGGGAGCCCCCATAGGTTCCAAACCTTTATCCATAGGAAGTCAAGTTTGTCACCCTATAAATGTGATACACCGAATACAGCATTCGGGGAGATTGCCTACACATACATCAAGTCCTTGGTAAATTTATTTGTTGAGGTGTATATTGCAGTTCATGGTTATATGGTACTCCTTTTACCTACATGCACCTAAGAAGTCATTTGATCTTTTTTGACTCTTTAAATTTGAAAATATCATCGAGCACCTTGTCCATTCAAGCTCGCAAAACTATTGAAAGTGACTAGAGTCACCTTTTTCCCTTTTCTCAACTCTTAAAATATGAAAAGGAAATGTTTTTTCTTTCAAAAAAATAACTGCCCACGATAAACATGTCGAACCCAAGAAATTTCTTCTTGGACCAATATTGAGTAATTCCCTATTAATTTCAAGATTGTTAATGCCCTAAACAAATTTTCATTTCCTTTTTGTTGTTGAGAGGAAGTCATCAAGGCTAAACCATTGAGTCCATATCATAGCTCCCCTTCATTTTCTTATACTAAAGGGTCCTCCCAAGGAGTTCATCTGGAAATTCCTCAGCCGCTTAAGGATCAAGGTTTTGAACTTGGAATTGTTTTGAGTATTCAACCTTTGTCTTCTCATCCACCTCCATCATATTTCTGGTCACCTCAAGAATCTAATCCAGATTCCTTTGATAATCCTACTCACACCCTTGAGAGTCCACAATCTCCTAAAAGTCCACCGAGGTTTGTTGTCTATTCAATGAATCCATTGTTCGATCCTGTTGTGATATACCCTCAGCACCCTTATAATCCATACGATCGGCCTGGTATTCCTTTGGAGTTATCTCCTCGTACATCTCGGGTTCCTCATCACCAATTGTTTCCATCTATGGAGTCAGAAGGTGACATTCCAGTCTCCTCTCTAGGTCATTCGGAAGTTTTTGCTACCCATACTCCTCACGTGGATGATGAGCAGGGATATGAATTCCCTCCATAAGGCTTTCCTTATATAGGAAGAGCCTTTTCTCTCTCCTATCCTAAAACTAGTGATCCCATGTTGCCACGTGGTTATACCACTTTAGCTTAGTTAGTCTCAGGTACTCCTAGTGCCTCATCATTGTATCAAAACCCCATCTAGTCTTCCAATGCTATGCCTACATCGAGTCCATTCATTCCAAACACAACCTCTCAAATCATTATACAAACTAAAATTACTTTAGTTCTTGTCCAACCTACCATACCGTCTCAACCTATTTCATCGTTTTAGCTGACTCTTTCGGTTCAACCAACTGTCTGAGGTTAGGTCTCGGTAAGTTCTTTTATCCCTCCATCAAGTGGACAGACTGTGCCACCTCCTGGGGGTAGGACCCTAATATTCCTCTTATATCAGGCGAAACCAATGTCACTGGAATTTAAACTCACATGGTTGGAATGAATGAACCTTTTTATGGCATTATTCCTAACCCTATTGGTCCATCCAGGTCAAGTAACATCCAATATCAGCAGTCGTATATGGCTCAGGTCCCATTCCAACAGGCTTGTGTCCCATATGTTGCAAGACTTGGTTAATCCGATTTACATTCCTCAAGCTAGACCTTATGTTCACCCTCGTCAATCCCCTATTCCTGGCGGATATGGCTATATCTAAGTCGGGAATTATCAATACCCTTAGGGTATAACCCCAAGAACTATCTAGCTACCCTTGCAGCAATAAGGGCAACCCTTGCAGCAGCAAGGGCAACCTTTTTCGCAGTCGCAACAACCTTTGCAGCAACAAATTCAATTTGTTCAAAAATCCTCCCAATGTTTGTCCTCGCAAGGCAAACCTTTGCAGTAGCAAGGTCAACCTTTAGATCAACAAAGTCATCATTTGTAGCAACAAGGTCAACCTTGGCAATAGCAAGCTTTATATGCGTAACAGCAAGGTCATCCTTTGCAAGGTTAAGGTCAACCCCTGTAGCAGCAGGTTCAATCTCGTATGTCCAGGGACAATAGGTTCAACAGCCTTATAACCCATACATTGCTTACCATGCTTATGAGTGGCTTATGGTAGGGAAATATCAAACCTACCCTAGACCGAATCCACCTTATAGGCAAGGTAACCCTCAGTAGGGACAAATTTAGGTTCTGTATGACAAAATCCTCCACTTTGTAGGAAAAATCCTTACCAAAAAGGCTGGACTCCACAGTTTGGGTCTCCTTGAAGACATTATATGTTGTTTAAAACACAATTACCTTTCTTGTCTATTTTGTAAATTCTCGATGTCTCGAGGCTCACAAATGATCCCATTCTTCATTCGCTTTACTAGCCTCTAGTTCCAACAAAAATTCCAAGTGATTGCCCCAAATTCGAGGGAAAAATGAAGGAGGATCCACAAGCCCACATAATGACATCTCATCTCTGGTGCTCCTCCAATTCGTATGTTGATGATTCTATCCGTCTTTAACTCTTTCAAATAACTCTCACAGGTGTTGCTGCTAAATGGTACATCGAATTTCCTTGAGGTACCTCTGGTGATTTCAACTCTCGCTATGGCTTTCCTCACTCATTTCCAACTGTCAGTTTGGTATGAAATTGGCACTCATTTGCTTACGTCCCTCAAGAAAGACACCCCGACCCACATTTCCAATTATATCCATGAATGGAGACATCGGTGTCACCTCATCAAGTTTGAGATTGTTGATGTGTGAGTGAGTGAATTTGTGCATATGTGACTGTGCAAACACACAATCAACATGACTTGACAACAAGACATCGCAAACCATCAAGACAACATATACTCATCATGACTAACCGATAGTGTGAGTGACAAGCGCGACACTTGTGATAGATCGCTAAATGACCGTGATTATTCTTGTGTGGTAGTGCATACAACTTTGTGTGTGAGTGCAACTAATTTTTACATAGCTAATACAACTTTTACACACGAAGAGGGACCTTGTGCATGACCAAAACATGGTTGCAAACACAACATTATGACCAACATGAAAAAAGATATTCGTTGAATGGTCAAGCAAGGTGTTACATAGTATTTTGTCACGCCTCCTGCACTTCCCTCTGACATACCCTGAAGTGCCTAAAACATGATTATTATACAATATACTCATCCATGTATACAGCTCAGATCCCTCCTTTAACTTGCTTGGAAAATCTCTGGATATTTCCCTAAAGAAATAGCTCTTAAAACCCTAAAATGAAGATCATCACCCTTATGAAGCTAAAAACTACAATGATCACCTATTGCACCATGTTAGGCCAGTGATGGCATTGCTCTATTCCCTTGCATACCCGTGATGGTCTAAAAAAGGAAGTTTTTCCAAAGAGAATGAGAAGCTTCCACAGCAGCGAGATGGAGGTGGTTTTGCATAGATGAGGTCGAATCCTCCTAATTTGACCTCTTGGTCTCATCCCTATGAGTTATTTCCTTGACATGTGGGCCTAATCCTATCTTTGGAGGAGTCCTAACTCTCTCTCCCAGCCTATAAATTATTCCTCTCCCATTCCAAAATGGTTGGTCTATGTCCATTTGTACCCCTATGTTGAGTTTGTGCTTGCAGCCTATTCATTAGACTTGGAGAAGGAGTGTTTGGAGAGTTTATTCGCTTTGACTTAGATTACCACTCAAGGAGAGCCTTTCAACATCAAGTCTATGGTTGTGAGCTTCCCTTTATTCTTTAAATTATATACAACTGATGGTTCATCTTCCTAAGATATATATTCCCATGAATTGTCGACTGGGTGAAGGAATTCTAGGCTCCAGATTCTTGTTGTGTTTGGTTGGTGGAGACACTATGTGCTCTGGACTCTTGGTTGTAGGTGGAGGCTCTATGTTCTCTAGATTCCAATGTGATCTCATTGACTTTTATTGGTGTGAATTCCCTTGAGCACTTAACTCCTTGAAATATGAATCTAGTTTAAGGGTGGACAACTATAAGAAATATTTGTAGTGTAATTGGCCTATGCTTGGGTGGAGAGTTGAAGTCCCTCCCTCAGTTACCAGTCATTCAAAATAATTAGATAAAGTGTATTTCCTTGTGTTATACTATAAATAATGAATGATGTTGTTAAGTGTTATAAAAATGTATGTAGCAACATTGTTGATGGATTATTGTGTTATTCTTGGTTATGTTACAATGAAATGCTTATGTTAATGCTATTATGGTTTTGAGGGGCTTGGATATTCTTATGATAGTTGTTACTTTCCTAATTTACAAAGCTATTTACATGGTTAAGTATGAATTCTTGATGTGCTTAGTAAAATTGTTTATAGTATGTGAACTCAATTGTTGGCATATCTTGGATTTCTAATGGTTTAGGCTATTCATTGTCTTCTCTAGTAAGGAACTATTAATAACATGAAGTATGATGTATCAATGGGTTAGATAACATTATTGGGATCTCTTACATGGAAGGATCTCATGCTATTGTATATTAATTTACAGTGTAATATTAGACATAACTTGGTTGGTTTTAGTGCTTATTAGTGGACATGTCAATAGCTTCTTTGAGTGCATCTTTGTCTATAGAAATGTCTGAAATGTTGGTGTGGGAATGACAATGTCATTCCTATAATAGTTAGCTTTCTAAGTAACACAATGCAACAAGGGAAACTTGGGTAAGTCCCTCGGGACCCCTTAGCATTTACATGTCTATGTACTATAAACAATGTCACAAGGTTTGCCGAACTTGAAAATTGAGGTTTGAAGTTTGGTGAACCTCAAAAAAATGTTCAAATTTGAATCCAATTCAGTGAGGTTTGGTTTAGGTTCAATTTAAGTTCATGGATTTTTGTTTAGTTTGAAAAGGGTTTCGAATATCGTTAGCTCTAGCCAACACACACACTATCATTGTCCACTAAAAATCTGTTTTCATAGTGAACAGATCGAGTGCCTTTCTCTATTGATTCCGATGAAAAATTTCATCCATGCATTCTCTTGATTAAGTGTCTACCACTTTGAGGAGAATGTCTGCATGTTTCTATTCAAGTAGACGGGGTTCATTTTCTACTCTCAGTTTCACATGTTGAATGGGTACTAAGCACTAAAATAAGGGTTTCTTGACTTTGAATCTTAGATGGGCTCTTCCATTAAATTTAAATTTAAGATATAATATGATTATACATTAAATATAACATATAATATGGCTTTATGTTATATATATTAAAATTAGGCCTACCTTTAATACTGTAAATTTTAAGATATAAAGAAATTTTATATTATAAATGTAAAAATTAAATATATAATTGAAAAAAAAAATTTCACATTATATAAATGAACAAATATAATTGTGGGGGCCATAGTCTCATAAACAACAAATAGATCCCAACCACACCCACCCACCCCCACCTCGCCCAGCTGTGTTGTCTACTAAGGAGGTAAGGTGCCCTCACTATTAATATAGGTTACCTATGTAAATAGGTGGCCACATGGAGAAGATAGGGTCAGGGGGAACTGCGAGTGGTTTAGTTCCAAAAGTGACAAATTTATGAACCCCTCCCATAATTATCAGAGAGATAAGGGGGCCCAGAATTAGTATAGATCGTTGATCTATTTAAGCTAGTCATGTGAGAGCTTCAAGCTACAAAAGGTTTAGCGAGTGAGCACATGAGTGACACGTGGTACTAATTGATTGGTTCATACTTGAAATAGCCACTTTAGCATGAAGCTTGACTCTTCGGATTTATTTTTTAGTGCTACCATATAGGAGTATTGATGTCGCACTATGGATTATTGGAACAAAACGTTCTTATAAGTATGGTCAATGGCACAATGGCACAATGGTGTTAAAGTGATTTAATGGGCATCATGTTGAACCACAAGTGAGGAAGTAGTGCCAAATGGGTACCATGTATCATTTTCATGTTGATGTGGTACGAGTTAATTGACTAACTTTGAAAGGGAAAAATTTTTGATCAAGTATTCAAATTGAGACAAAATTTATATCACCAAAAAGTTCTTGAGATGTTAGATGAAATAGTATTATCCAAAGTTAATTCTACCAAATTTGGGAAAGAATAAATTTGTAACCACATTTCCAATACGAGACCATGGAGGTTGGTTTAGTTAAAAGTAACACTTCCTATTAGCCTCTAAAGATACAACGGGGTGGGTGAGAGAATTACATTGGAAACTAGCAAAGATATACCAAGTATTGTAGTTACAAAGCTGAATCCCTTGGATGCATAGATAATGGTCACACATATAGTTTTATAGGTTACATGAAGATCCCAAGTGGCATGAAAAAAGGGTCATACAATTGGACCTTGCATCCCTCATTGCATTCAAACCCTGCTCAATTATTGTTTTAACCATATTAACCTATGTAGAATTGGAATTATCATAAGTACCATCCCATGAACATCACCAATAAACCATGGATATACTAAAGTGACATGCATAGGAGGATAGGGAAATCCTATCAAGAACTCCAATCTCATACGATCTCCAATGGCCACTCATCATTTGATGAGCTAGATTCAATATTCAAGAGTTTTGTTTTATAGATCCTTACCAAATTTCCATTAGTCACACTTTTGTTTCTTTATGCAAAGGGATGTTGTTCCAAGAAAAGTGTCAACACTTCATAGAAAAACAATTGATTGGCACCATGTACACCAACATGGGGATGCTACATCATAGGTCTCGATAATCTTTGGAAGATTATATTAATTAACTCTTTGTGTATCCCAACACTTAGTGGTTAAGTTTTTTTTAATTGGAACACATCGTAAAGGATGTATGGAGAAATAAAAACGATATTTTTTATTTTTGTTATCCTCTTGAGTTAAAATATGAGACCTAGTTTTGCTAGGAAGACTAAGGCAACTATCTATCATGTAAATATCTTATTTATAAGAGAAGTTAATGAAATTCCTTGTCTAACTCCCTCTTGAGTAATACATGTTGTGTCAAATGAAATCTTTATCTTGTTAATGTAATATTTAATGGATCTTAAAGTGAACATTCATCTAACAATTATGTGAAGGTTCAAAACTATTCATGTAAGTATCTCTTATGATGCATTTTCCATTCTCTTCGAATTGAAAAGTTATATATTGACCAAGGTGTTGGAACCCCTAATTTGAATCCCCAAACCAATAATAATTCACAATTATGTGTTGTCTAATTTGTTATAATATTCTATTATGGATCTAATAAAAAGATAGCATAATACTTCTATTGTTTAGAAATAAATGGTATTACACTTCTCTTTAATTGGACATTGTCTTTTTTGGAGCATTGGGAATGAGAAGAGATTGAGGGTTGGTTTGATCCTTGGTTTAAGAGTGGTGATAGATATATTTAATAGTTTGACTGAGAATATTCATGAAGTGGTTTTATTTTTGAATGAGTTTCATATCCACATATAAATACTATATGGAAGCAAAAGGGAAATTATTTGTCATGATTGGGATGGAAGGTAGATGAGATACTCTTAAATATGCATCACATTGTTAGAGTCATGTGAGGATTAGGGAAGAGGAGTATGATATTATATGAGATAGGAATAGCCAAGAAGAGTATGAAATCATGAGATAGAAACCTGGTTTCAAAGACAATTAGAATTTCAAATTCTCATTCAAATTTTGTATGGAAAAATGTTAAGAATGTATTCAACATTATATGAGTTTATGTTTTGAAATGTATATTGATGTAGTTGTAGGAACAAGTTATTCTATGAACCAACTTTTTACAATTTTTTCACCTAAATATTTTTTAAAGATAATTAGATATTTATGAAATGTAATTTTGTTATATAAATAAACTTACATTTAAAAAATATAAATGTTTAAATGTCAGCCATCATTTTAGCATTTTAGCCCATTAGCAATTATTCGATGCCTATAAATTTTAATGGAATCAATAAAGTAAATTTTCAAATAAAATAATTACAAAATGTGTTAACTTATTTTTTACTTTACCCGGTATCATTCTTTATGCTCATAAGCCCTGTGGAAAGTTCATAGTTCTTAATATATATGACCTATAGGCAGGTTCTTAAAGTTCATAGTTCTAAAAAAAAAAACACTTCTTATTGTTTGTTTTTAGCTATTGAATTTTTCCTTTAGAAATATAGATTTGGGGTTAAGACATACAAATTACATTGTTCTAAATGATATTAATTATCATAAAAGACATCAAAATTACATTGGTCAAAACAGTAGATCACCTATTTATATTCAAAGTATATCTATTCTTTTATATCTTAATATTATTGGCAGCCTCACATGTTAATTATTATTAAGAACAAACAAATTTAAAATTTAATGTATAATAATTTAAATTTAGAATATTTAAATTTTATACATTTAATTAGATACTTGTAAAAATATTACTAGTTCAAAATTCTGAGTAAAAATATAGTTATGTTCAGGGATGGTGTGGCCTAGGATCCCTTGGTGATTTTGAGAGCTTAAGTATGATCTTATGTGATTTTGATAGCTTAGATACCTCTAGATGGAAGTTATTCAAGCCACAAGTTAGGTGTCTCAATCATTAATCTAAATTACTTAAAAATATATATATTTTATATTTAAAAACAAAAATAAATATATACATTTGATTATAATAATAATAATAATAACAATAATCCAATTTTAAACTAACAAGCCAGAAACCACTCAATTGGTATATGTGATCCCCTTATTTGTGGGACAAGGGACCAATTTCTTTGCAGTGATTTCAATGCTACAAAAGCATATATACTCTATTTAGTATAGATTTCAACATGTGACCTTTTAGTAAGAAACTCATGCCCTTAATCATTAGAACAGCTCAAGTAGTATTGATATCCACTCCCATTTTAAAATTATAAGTCTCATAACATTATAAAGATTTTCAAACAGTCTTAGATAGGATCATTGTTTTGCCAGAATTTGGCAATACAATTTCTAGTAAGATTGTGATTTGTTGTTGTTTAAAAAGCAGTTTTGCATAGATAAACAGGTTCAACCCCTTCTAAAAACTCACTATACACAATTGAATTTCAAAAATTAAACTACTTAAACATATGATTTTCAAAAATCTCTATCAGATATTAAGCAAAATTAACAAAAAGAAATATCCAGAAAAACTATTTCCTCTGTTAACTAAACTACACACTTACTGTTCTCATATTAACATTATAAAACTTGTACTATTCTCTAAATATCAAAAAAATAACATTATAAAACTCACTATTCTCTTTGTACTATTCTCTAAATAAAATAACATTATAAAACTCTCACTATTCTCCTGGCATAAAGTCAAGGAAATAACATTATAAAGCTCTCAATAATCTCATAACATAAAATCAAAGGAATAACATTATAAAACTCTTACTATTCTCACAACATTAATAATCAAAGGAAATCTTTACACCATTATAAAGTTAAATGTGAACAAAGAATGAGGAGGAAAGCAAAATTTTGAGCTGCCATGTTGCTGCAAGATTGATAGACATATACCAACCTTGGTGGATATAAGCAACACAAAATTCTAAATGCAACTCAACCCTAACAGCGGTAAGCATATTCATACTTGACAACAACAAGAACCCAAATATGGCAGTATATCCATGGTGATGTACAAATGTATGGAAAAGGAATATTCATAATCACAAGGACCCTAATGCTTCCATGGCATCGCACGGATCATTAATTTACTGTGGATTCCGGGCAGGAAATATCAAAGGACGGACATAACGGTTGATCGAGTTCAGCTCTTGCCATATCACAGAAGCCTGCCCCTTCAAATCAATGTCAGGATAACACGAGAAGAAGCATGAATTCAACATTGTGAAGGCAGGAAAATCCACCAAAGCATTCACATCTACATTGGGAAACCTAGAAGAATAAACGTAAGCGATAACTTGCAGAGCTTCCATGAGGGCCGCTTGGAACATGAAGTTGGGGCAGGTGGCCAAGAACTCCACCACATTAGAAATACCCTTTGACTTCTCCAACCATACCCACAAACACAGTGGCGGCAGAGGGGACTTCTTCAGAGAATCAGTGGGTTTTCTAGTTACAGTAGTGATGATCCCCGCTTTCTCCTCACATGTGCGATGATTGCAAAAGAAAATTAAGAAATGTAGGGTTTTCTTTCTCATTTTCGGTTATGTTAGCATTCTCCCAATCATTTACCAATGTGCTCTTCATTGACTTTGTCATTGTCTGATTGCAATTGTCTTTTAACTTGGTTTGAGTGTGCTTGAAGTTTGATTAGCCTTTTAGGGTTATAGGTCTTCTAGATCAGCATTTGTCCACTAGTTGGTCTTCCCATCAGACATCACAGACCACTTACATGTGTTAAAGAGTGTTTGTGTGTTCACACATACTTTGCAGATCACTTTTTGTTTCTTTTTGCCTTAATTAGTTTTCATTAGTAGATATTTTGAAATTCACTTAAGCCTGATTTGACGAACGATAGATTACAAATCAATTGCCTCATTGGAATCAAAAGAAAGTGTTTTCTTTGAAGTTTTTTGGGTTTCAAAAAGTGAAAGTGAAAGTGCTATTATTTTCATAGTTTTCAAAGCATTTTGAGTTGCATGCAAATCATTGATGTGAAAGAGATTTTCATATTTGTTGGCTTGCTTGCATTCTCTTTTACTTTGCACTAGATTACATTATTTTCATTTCGAAAAAAGAGAAAAATCATCATTATATCTTAAGGAAATTATGCTTTAAGAAATTTTGTGGCATTGCATTTTCTTATCATATCAAAGATTAGATTTCATATGTTGCATTTAGCATTTGGAGATTGTCATGGATGCATTTTTTCATTTGGTTTGATGCAAAATTTGAGTGACCTTCTTGCCTACATAGATAGTTTTTATCGAATTGAAGGATTTCATTTCATCATCTAGTTTTCATTTTAGGAATCGGTAACATTGTTAAGGTCTTGAAATTGAAACATAATTACAAGATCAACTTTAAAATCTATCAATTAATTGAAGGATCATTTGAAA
>APFE031615541.1:0-18069 GCA_000404065.3 Pinus taeda
AGAGGCTCAGAGCATTTCTCTGACTTTTGGTGGGACCAGACCCTCGACTTAATGACTTAAGGACATCAAGGGCTAGAATTCCCTTCACAAAATCCATTCCCCCCTCATTACCCTAATAAAACCCCTTTTCCTAAGGGTAAACTTCATTTTTCCTAGGAAAATTGAAAACCCCTATGTAAATCCTATTTCACTCAAAAAACCCACAAAAGACATCTTATCCTAAGTATTAAGTGTATGTAAATAAATTGTGAAAATGTTACATTGACATTTATATTTAAGGGTATATTCACTCTACCAACTTCATATATTATTAATTTTTAACTTTATTATATAATTCCCAAATAAAACCTTTTCCCGTATATTAATTAAATCCCACAAGTAAATACCCCCAACCCTTAGTTTTAATAAAAACTATACATTTACCCCTTATCCCGAAAAAATAAATAAAACCCGTCATTTAACCCTGCCTGATCGACTAAACCCGTGATTAAGTCTTAATTAATCACAAACTGTCGGGGATTAAAGCTCTGGGCCCCCCCGAAACCCATGTTATTATCACCCGCACACCTCCCTCACCCAACTGTCATCTGATCATCTTCCCCTTCATCCAATGGTCCACAGCCATATCAGCCACGCCCGATGGCCGACCATTACCCGCCCGATAAAGCGGTTTTCTCTAACCCTCTGACTGCTACATGTCATGCTCTGGAGTAAATCGGGTGACCCCTCCAAAATACCACCCAACCTTCATAAGTGATGCGATGGCCTGGGAAACTGCCTCCCCACTCAACTCGCCAAACCACCTATTGTTCATTTCAACCACCTGTTGTTCATTCATAAAATTTTCCACCAAAAATAATTGTTGCTCCATAAAAAGGCCAAGAAGCCCTTTTTCACCTTTTTTCACTCATTTTCTCTGTGAACCTCTGTGAACCAGTGTGATTCCTACAAACATCGAATTCACCATTTGAACTCTGAATTCACTCCTAAAAAATGTTGTAGAGACCCCAATCGACCTCTCAGACCGTACCAAATCCATTTGAACCTTTGCAGCTGCCGTGAACTCCAAATTTGCAAATAATTCACCCAATTCCAGGTATTTCACCACGAATTACCACTCACCCTTTCAAATTTGAAAAAAATTCAGCCTGTGAAGTATCTTAATTAAGTAAAATAATTTGAAAAATACTTTAAATTTGAAAACCTGCGGCCAAACCCTCTGAAAAATCCTAGTTGCCGTGAAAAACATCTGAATTAAACCTTTAAAGCCAAATTTAAATCCACAAGAACTAAATTATGGCTTCCCCTGTTGCCTTGGATGTTAGACCTGTCACAACTCCCCATTTGGACCTTGACCACCTTCCCTTGGCTGATAGGTATTTCTAAATTAAGGATACATCTACCCAGACCCTCTGGTTTCAAATCCATTGTTTAAATAGGGACAGATACCTCAACCGTGCTGATGATATTGGCCTTTAGGAGTCAAATTTTCCCAAATACCAGCTCCCAGAGGTATATGTTTTCCCTAAAATTTTCCACCAGTGCCATTCTTGTTACATTCCTAGCCTCAGAGCTATTATGTCCCCTGACCAAAAGATTATGTTCACCATTACAGCTGATTCCATTAATAAAATGGTGCAAATCCAACCAGGTCAAAACCTAACCCCAATCTCCATTGGGGATTTGCTAGACCAATACTCCAAGTTGAGTCAGTCCAGGTTAGCCCAAATATTCCACGCATTCATTGTAGAAGAGTGATATATTCCCAAAGATACCCCTCCATATGTTTCTGCCATGTTCTCTGAAAGGGGCAAACAAATCATCACCATGATATCATGTGTTCTTGGCTGCACCACTAATGAACTTGTCCCAGCCTCCATGTCAATTTATACCCCAGGACAGCCTCCTACTGTTTTATACAATTATGCTCAGTTCATAGCTGAGAGAATGCATGAACAGTTCACTAGGATGCACAATGAGATAGTGTTTAAATACTCATTTTTCCTCTACTATATGTTCCTATACTATCAACGAGACAAATTTCCTTTTGCCCTTCAGAAGCTGGATACCAAAGGCTAGCCTAGGTCTATCATTTTTTCGACCCCACTGTTCCATAAGTTTCAGTCACCATATACCTATTCAGATTTCATAGATTCTTTTGTTCATCCAGTCATGACTATGTTGACAGGAAGCCCCCCACCCAGGATAAGTCCAGAGATCAAAAGGGTCCTTCAATTGTCTAAATAAAGCAAAGTGGGAGATTGGTACCTTTACCAAAACCACATAGAGATAAGAATTTATGGTTGCCAGCTTGCACCATACAAACTACCCAAATACCTCCCCATGAGTTTATTTTCTCTAGAGTACTATAGACAAATAATGAACTCTGATGAGATAAATTTTGTTTCGGCCAAGAAAAATCACAATTCAAAATAAAAAACTAGTTAGGCCCCTTCATCTGCAATTCTAGAGAGGCGGGGGAGGAGGCAGACCAAATTTTGCAGCAAATGAAGGTCCAAAAGAGTTTCATGTGGAGGTATGACCCTCAAGAATTTATGACCAGATTGAGAAAGAAGGCCAAGTTGGGACCTTATATTCACCACCCCATTCCAGAGATAAAATGATATGCCAATCAATCTGAGTGGGTGGAAAATACTCTTGTAGAGAGAGGCAGTACAAAGGTAGATGTAGAGAATACCTTATGTGACTTAGAAAGACAGTTTGATGAGAGCTCGTTTTTGTAGGTACCTAAACAGAAAGAATAGCCATGAGCACCCCTCCTATCATGCAGACTCCTCGGAATGAGGAAAAGAACCCCAAAAGGACCAGGGAGGAACCCTCAAGTTTAGGAATGGGCACATCAAATATACAATATGAGATCAGTCAGAGCAAAAGACCTAGGCTAAATCCTGTTTCAGAGTAGGAAGACACAAAAGGCTCAGTAGAAATAATTGATATTGAGCTGGACAAAAAAAGGCACAACTCCATCTGATGAAACACAGGGGCCATCGACATCATAGACGCAGATTTTGGAAAGGCAGCTAAGTGTAGAAGTATCCTCACTCAGTAGGCCTGCTGATAAGGATAAGGATATAAAATATAGATATAAAGAGATCAAGATGAGAAATTAAAAACTAAAGGCCCAAACTTATGCTCAGTATCTCAAACTCACACCTACTAATCAGACTAGGTTGATGTCTGCTTTCGACATCAAAGAGGGAAAACTACCAATGTCCTTCATAAAACCAACTGCACAACAACCAAGGACATCAGCAGATTACAAGAGAATTGATTTTGAAGTGATGGCAAGGGATATTCATCCCATAGACCAAATTTAATTTCATAAACAGGCTGGAAAAATGATTTACTCCACCCTCACAGGTAAAGCCATAGCTTCTCATCAATTACAGAATTCATTGAGCAATATCTCAGCTCAATATCAATTAGAAAAGGCCTCCTGACAAGCCAAGGATATTGTCACACGGAACGAGTCGAGGTTGCGGACAAGATTGACCTCCCTAGTATATAAAGATATCTAGTGACAAGCAAGCCAATCAAAAACTATCTTTCTCTAAATATGCAATTAAAAACAAAGGCAAACAAGTGTTTTAGGCCTACCTTGGGTCCAATGCAAGTTTGTGGAAGCCTTGCTCCTTTGATCCAAATGAGCTCCCTTGTAGCAAGTCTGCAAACACAAACAAGCAAACAAATTAAATAGCACCTGAAAAGCCAATGTCATAAAGCATATCCATCATAATGATCAAGGGGATTATGAAACAAACCACATAAGACAATTTGTTGAGAAAAATGAATCTGATTGTATTAATTCAAATCAAAAAAGAACTTTACAACCTGTGCCTTGATGCTGTACAAGCTCCTCCCAGGGTCCAACAAGAAGTCTCCTCTACTTTGGCAAGTTTCACTCACTTCCCAATGAAGCCAAAAGGTATGTGATCTCTCCTCTCAAGCTTAACTAGGAAGTCTTAATTCCATCAGCATTTACCCTTAAAAATGTTCAGCTTCTAACCTCTCTAGCAACCAGCCCAATGCCTTAATTTATAGTGCAATGGAGGGAAGTTACTAGGTCCTCCTTCAAAGGGATAAAGCCCTCCTTCAAAGGGATAGCTCCTCCTATCAAGGGATTAGCTCCTTCTCTTTGGGATGCATGAACCACTTTGGAGCGAACAATCCACGTCGAAATCCTTCTAGAAACATCTAGAATTAACCTAAAAGTGAGTTTTTAAGGATAAACTTGCGCCTTTTTTACTTTCACAGGGGTACGCACCCACCCCTTTACAGACAAAGCGTGCAGGTACGTAGGTATTATGAACAAAGGGTGCGGGTCCGCAGGTAAAAGTAGGAGAAAGTGCGGAACCATAGTAATATTGATTTTCAAAGTCTTTCTCTCTTTTGCAAAGCTTGACATGAAGAGCTAAGGTCTGAGACTTGCTTAGGAGGCTGGTATAGGTGGTGATAGACCCGTACTGACTGCAAATAATCATGTTGATGATATTTTTTTGTAACAAGTCCCCCAACACAATCATCGTGACTCGTCTCAAGTCACTTGGCTAGTGCAGTAATCTTCTCGCATAGGGTAGTTAGCATCCTCTGTGCCTCACTTGTTCCAGCAACAAATTCTTTTGTCATCTATTGCATCATTTCCACGTGTGTGGCTGTCAACTCAGTCTCGGGAGGTGTTGTCTCAATGGTGGCATACTCACTTTGAATCTGAGCTACCCTATGCTTGGCGATGGTCGAAAATGCAAATGCCTTGTCCAGCCATGGTTGGAGATGAGCTTTAATCATGGCTGCCTTTTGTCGGGTTGCGTCAACTTGGATCTTTAGGTCCTGGGCCTCCATTATCTTAGCCAGACGCTATTTGATAATGATAGTCGGCATGGTTCCTTTGATCCTATCATAAGCTTCCTGAAGCTCTCGAGCTTTAGTTTCTAAGCGTTGAAGGCTTGGGTCCTCTTGCAGGGTCGTGAGTGTGAAAATCGACTGTGTGAACAAGTCCGTACATTCCTTCATTGTTCTTGTAAGCATTTTGCAGGTGACAGTGATGATGTTCTTGCACTGCTCCATGATCTCAGGGGGCGTCGCTGGCTGAGTCTACAAATTTAACTCTGCAATCTGTACACTAAGCTCCCGATGGATCTGCGCAGCCTCCTCCTTAGCGTTACAGAACCCGCTAGCTAGCTTCTGAACTTAGGTCTCAATAGGGAGATCAGCCATAATCTCCAATTCAGGGGCACTTGAGAAATCTTCCGCGACAATCTCCTACATTTAGTGGTTTTGTATGATGGCTTCCTCCAGTTGGATGCGCAGCTGTTTGAGATTTATTTTCTGCTCCTGGAGGATTTGTTCAGTACGAACTTCCTGGGTACGGAGCTCTCTCGTGGCATTGTCTTAGAGCTATTGCAAGCTTTCATGTGGTAAAGCAGCTATGTTGAGTCCCAATCCTGTAATTCGTCCCAGCATAGCTCTGTCCTCCACGTTTTCAATGATCAACGCACCTACTAGAATGGCAAGAGCATAGGCGACTTAGGTCTTTAGTAATGGTTCCATAGTTTCCATACTAGAACCCTTGGTAGCAGTACTTTCACTTGTGGGCACGATGTGGATTCCTAACATCTGTAACTACATATGGATCTCCCCCAACACAATCTGCTGCTCAGACATGGCTTTGTCAACAACATCACATGTGGCCTCGCGAATGGTATTTTCAATGTCATTTAGGTCACACTTAGTTAGGGTGGTCACCTCGTTTTCTGTCTTAGATGCCTTCACCTTCTTCTGTTGCTTTGGCTGCTCAGGTGTCACTGAGTGCTTTAAAGGAGCCCCTGCAGTAGTGGATGGAGTATCTATTGTGACCAACTGGGTGGTTTCCTTCTAACTGCCTTTGTTCTTTGTCGATGTCTCTTCGCCAGGTCTGATCTTTCCTGATCCTGCAAGTGCTACCTTCCGATATGCTTTAACTTGCGTGAACAACAATGCATTCTTCTTTTGTTGTGCAACGTGCTTCGATTCCTCCTTTTTTTCTGAATATTGGCCTCGTCACGCTCTTCCGCCAAGGGTCCGCACCAAGCTGCTGGCCAAGTATCCACAATCCTGTCAATAACATCATTAATGGAAATAAATCGGAGGGATGTCCATGCTTGGGTCGGGTGCTTTCACGCCCTGATGTAGACATGATGCATGTCTGCTTTAAATTCGGCAATGTGCTTCATGCTTTCATATATCTCGTCAATTAAGCGGGGTAACTTATTAATCCATTGTCGTACAGTTGCGTCCATTGATACCCAAAAGATTTTGATATTGTGAATTCATCTCGTGTCCCTTGTCGCCCAAAGGGAAGCGTATCGAGTGGCTCCACGCCATTCCAGTTCCAAAACTAGAAATTGGCTCTCCTCGAGTAGGTCAGTGGTGACCAGCATGATGGATAGGAGCAGCCATGCACAATGGAATCTCATGCCTTCCTCCTGCACGTCGCGGCAATTGATCTGAGACTCTTCACAAAGGAACTATGACCAATTGAACCATACACCGGCTACGCATTCCTCAGCAAGAGCAATATTTACGGTGAGGACCTCAGTGCCGCAGCATTTCCTCATGACTTCCCCACCAAAAATTGGGTGGGAACGCAAACTGTGTTGTCTGAGATACTATCAATGATATACCCTCATTGTCCCTTGGCAAGTTGTTACTTCTTTTTCAGTCATTCAATCATCGCGACATCATTACCCTTATTAGTGATCTCCCGAGGGTTTCTCCCATCATAGGGTAGGTGCAAAACTCAGTGAGCCAGTTCCGTTGTGATACGAACGAGTTTACCAACCCATAATATATCCTCATGGATTAAACAGAGCAGCTGCTTTATGACCAACATGGTGATAGGGGCCAAGGAAAGTGAGGAATTGACAAGAGATAGAGTAATCCAAATTTCTCCACCTCATGTAGTGACGCCTTTGGCTGCAGGGTTGTCACTATCCCTTCTATCTTCCAGTCCATTAGTTCGTCTGTTGCCAGATGGGGAAATTTTACTATATCTGCAAGGGCCCAATCTTCGAACTTCATTGTCACAACACAGCCAACCACCGAGTTTTCCACTGGCACAGCCTTTGGTAGTGACGGGGTGATGATTATAGAGTCGACTTCATCTAGATTTGTAGGTATTTTGGCCTTCCCTTTGCTTGGCGGCACATACTTGGGTCGTTGTACTGGCTGTATGGGGTCTTCTTTAGGGAGGACTTCTTCGACGTATGTGGGAGGACCCTCATCTTCTTCCTCCCTTTCAATTATCATAGTTTTAGCCTTCTTCTCCATTGTGAATTTTCCAGACTACAAGTGTCGAGGAAACCTTCTTATTGGGTATGGTTTCTAAGGATCCTTCTTGGTTTGTGGCATCCCGGGAGATTTGGGGAGCTTGTTGGTCTACAGCATGGCTATCTGCATCCTGTCTGTGGTAGGATCTTGTGCCTTCAGAATTGCATCTTGGTAATATTTGGGCAATTCCTGAAACCATGGACTATTTTTGAATTTCTCGTCATTCATCATGTTGTTGATGCTGGGTGGTTTTCTTGCAGAGTGGTAAGACGTGGTGGCGTGACCCTGACTCTGATTATATATGATTCGACATTCCAAGTTGGCCGCTTGCCCTTGCGGTGGTTCATAAATGTGATTTTGGTGGTTATTCCTTTGCCTTAATTGCCCACTGCTGGCTTCGTGGTGCTTTAAATGGGTCATTATTTCATGAATAGTACTTGCAACGGTCGCTTTCCATCTTTCCTTCGTGGCAGCAAATCCCCAAGGACGCAAATGCGGTTTTTGTATGTATGTGATGGTTATGTCACATAAATTTATAGTAGCCTGGTTTATTGTCCCGCGGCCTCTTTCAAATACATGGGGTGGTGGGACTGGGTCTTCGACAGATAGTCAGGTGGGCGAACCCCTAGTACAAGTCTTCAGTTTCCCGACTAGCCTGGGTCGCGAGCACCCTATACATTCCCTCGATTCTACTACTAAATTATGGTGCGTGCATCCCTATTCTTTTGGTTGCAGTCGCAACGATGCTAGTGGGATCAATGCTTGTAACAAGCTAGGAGAGCCAACCACATTGGTTTCCTTTGGTAATTCGTTTCCGTAATCCAGGTAGGAAACTTCTAACTGTAGTTCCGCAATTGCTTTGTCTAGCTTCCTACTTTGTGCATGGAGTTGGGCCCCAGTTTCTTCTAACTTATCAAGTTGTATTTTCCCATGCAAAATGGTTGCCCAAAGCTGTTGAACTCTGTTGCAGACATCGTCACCGGGGGAGACTTGAACTACCGCTTTATGCCATCATGGCCGCCATGCATGTCCTCTAATCTAGACTTGAAACTGCCACCTATATCCCAGCTTCTGCGGCACCACTCCAGGTGCACACAACCTGTCTTTCGGCACACTAGGCTGCTCCTATATTATGCATAATTTACTGGGAGGACCAAGCTACGCTTCGATGGTCATGCCATTCTCCTCTGGTCGGGGTCTTTCTTCTGTTGTTATGCGTCGTACCAACCGAGTCACCATATTGCAATTGAGTGTTGTAACTACCTGCAGTTGATTCTGCCATCGCTCTGCCTCCTCTTCAGAATCCATGGTGTAGATACTATCACATTCCCATGAGGTTCTTCTATTATCGACGAAAAGCATTTTATCTGAGTCTTGCGTTGTTATCTAATAAATGCAATCCAATTTGTCTTCACTTCCTTCGTTGTGTACGGGTTCAGTATAGCGTTCCCCTTCTGTTGGGTCCAACGGAACTACTACCTGTAGTGACTTCTTTTCGAATGTCATCTTGCATCTTTTTAAGTTAATGATCCCTTTCATGTCTGTGGCCCAATCAATTCCCAGCAGTGCAAGGTAAGGATTGCTGTTATCAACAATCTCTATGACTTCGAAATCTGTCTGGGTACTCACACCATCGATATCCACCGTCACCCCTTGCAATCGGCCCATTGGTAAGATCTTTTGTTGGTAGGCCATTCATAATTTAATTGGGCACCATTGCAGTTCGGGCTTGCCCATACTCTCCCAGGTTGTTTTAGGCAATATGTTCACATCCGAGCCTAAATCCAAGATGACATAATCAATTTCATAGTTGCCAATTTGTGCTATTAGTCTCATCTCTCGTCCGATGCACATAGCATGTCTTCCTATCTTTCGGATGACCTGGAGTTCACTAGATCCATCTCACTTAGTGATCAACTCTTGCAATCCTTGCACAACGTTACGATCATGCAACAACTTCACGCAGGTTTCAAGAAAGGTAGTGATCATGGAGGAGTCCACTCTTGACTCCATTCGATCCCTCTTACCTGGGGTAGATGCTTTAAAAAAGCTCCACTGAGCTTCTCTTGGCCCCATCTTCCCCTGTTCCAGCTCAGTGTTATGTTTAGGCATAGGTGTGTTGCACCTTTTTCCGCCTTCATTCCCTCCTACAGTTGCGCCACTTCTTAGTACCATATTTATACTAGGGTCCTCTTCGTGAGTTTCCACGCGCATCATCTGGATATTCTGGGTTGGTGGAGATTGGAGTACTCCCTTTTCGCTCAATTGGGTAATTAAGGTTAGACAGTCCACCAATTCGTGATCAAAGTGCTCACAGTAGGGACATGAGATCCTGGTTGGGTTACTGCAGTCGTGAGCGTAGTGCCCCTGTCCACCACAATTATAGAAAATTAATTTTCCTCGACCCCGTCCAGGCCCCAATCCTCTTCCCCAGCCACATCCTTGAAATCCTCCCTACACCTTAGTCTACATCTGGTAGGCTGGGATTCTCTCTAGCATTAAATCATAACTTCGACATGTTCGCTCATCATGTCCCACAGATCGATAAAAGTTGCAATACAATTGTTGTGAGGTCTGGGTATACTTTTGTAATAGGTGGCAGTTATCTATCACATGATTCCCTCCCACCTGGCAAATCACACACCAGAACGCCTACGCAGTACTTGGTCTTGCTTGTACCTCTACTTTTAATGGCATCGGGCCTCCTCCCGCAAGATAGTTTGAGAAAATCAGATAATGGTCCTTGTCGTGCATTTGGCTCTTACATTTAATAAAGCCTACCTTCGAGCGTACCTCTGGTCGGGACACTCTCCCTTGCTTCAGACTCTACACTTCTAGGCTCAAGTTTCAAAGTTGTGCATGGATTTGCTGAACTCCCAACCCTGGGTGTGGTATTGGGGTCATGTGTAACCTCATTGCTGTCTCCAGTGACTTGGCTTGGGTTGAGATCTTATGTTGTGACAAAGTCTTCCTTAGATGGGTCATCAAGGACACCACAACCATGCGCAATGCTACCCATCTATTGAAGTCATGTTAGCTTCGCAAACAATACTCTTTAATCTCTAGTCCAGATCCCATGGAGTTTCACAGGCAACATTGCTATCTCCTTGAATCCAATGACCGACTGGGCTTTAGACTTTGGTTGGACACACTCTTTATTAAGTGCATCCTGGATCACCACTATTCCCTCATTTGGATGGTCAGTTGAGTATTTTATGTACCATGTCCGCGTGCAGTCCTGCAGTGCACTGGCCAACATGGCCTTTTTAATGCTTTCATTTGTTATGCCTTGTGCATCCCAGACAAATTTTATCACAAAATAGAACCAACTTGGCTCTTCATCCCCTACACCTTGAAATGTTGGTAACTTGATTGCAGTTGCCATCACAACTTTTGGTGGTGGAGGGGATGGAGGGGATGTTAGTGTGATGGACTCAACGCAGGTGAAGCGGGTGGCAATGTAGATGAAGGTGGTATCAGTGGGAAGCATTCTTTAATCAATCGGACCACACTTCCTGGAGACAAACTAGCGAGATCCTCCTCTATTTCACGTGAGATAGAAATCAAAGGGTTGTTATCTACTTTTGTTGTCCTTCGATAACCCCTTCCGCTCTGCGTTACTCCAGACATCAATATATGCGCAGAATCTATTTTTCGCACAATAGCATCTTAATCCAAGTATTCAATGATTTGATGTACCTACTCGGTGGTCCTTGGAGAAATTTCCTTTCTGCTTTGTTGTAACTTATAGTTGTATCTATCGCAAATTCAGTGATAAATCCCCCTATGATCTGATCTAACCAGTGGTCTACCATGCATGCAAGTCTACCTTCGGTGGCTTTCAACCTACGCACCAGTTTCGGAGTCCACACTATCAATTGGTCTAATCTACACCTCCCCACGCTATCAGCTAACTTCGCGATCCACTCATACAATTATATCGAGAATGTTACGAAGAAGATCTCGTGTATATCCATGAATATATAGTGATCCAACCAATGCTCCTCTAATATCCACGAGTTCCTGTTTTCCTGAACCACGAACTCATGAAGCTTCAGATCCGAACAATCTTCGAGTTCTTTCTTCGTAGGATTCCAGTGTTCCCACATTAGACACTCCTTAGGCAGATCCCAGTCCTGGCAATGGAACCATTTGTTGGCTTATTTGGGCCTGACCCAGGTTTGGAAGAGTTATTTAGCCAAACAAATCCCATAGCTACCGGCCCTTTCGGTAACAACCCGCAGAGCGTGAACTGAGGTCTCACCCGAGGTAGAAGGGGAGGATGCTGGAACTAGGTTTCCACACCCTAGGGATGTCTTGGTGTGGTCTGGAGGTTTCGCACACCAGCTTATAGCTCCGCGTTGCTCGATATTCGCACAGATCCAGCTTGATTATGTTTTTCTTTTTAATGTGCTATTCTATTAGATGATGTGGTTACCAATTACCAAGGTTTTTAAGCAAACATTTAACCAACACAACTAATTCACGTATTAAAATAAACCCATATTTATACTCATTCCAACCATAAGTAGATGAAATTACATAGATATTATGACAGTTTAGAAGAAACACAGAATTTCAGAAGAAACTTATCTTTATTTCCACTTTATCCTTAATACATCCAGATCCACCCTACGCACTCAGCTGCAGGGGTCCATGCACACAGCTGCAGACTTTCCAGGCCTCTACGCACATAGCTGTAGAGCCTCTACCTACTACTCCAATCCCTTGACTCAGACTTACAGACGCTTTCAGACTATCTTCTTCAAGAACCCATTACATTCCATATTTTTTATTCCCTATCAAAATCTCTCCTCTTTCTACCCATAGAGCCTCACTCTATTTATACCCTTCCTTGCCCCGTGATCCCCGCACGGGCTGACTCTATTTTCATTTCTTTACATTATTTTTGGGAGGGCTACCCTTTGACTCAACCTATTATAATTCACACTCCATGCTTCCAGCAGAGTCTTTATCCTAACTTTACCCAAAATATCTAGCTTCACGCCCTCTAATCATTGCACGAGGCTTCTGCTACCCAACAAAGATCCATAAAGAGATGGATTAGGTTCCTCAAGGGAGTTTGATCCATGAACCAACGAATGAGGCCCAACTAGGTAGAGGCTTGAGGCCTTTTAGTTGAGTAATATTCCCCCAACGAAGCTTCTAGAAATTAACTTTTATTTTTACCTATGTTAAGAGCATATTGCACCTTTTAATGGAGAAAAGAGCACAGGATTGGACAAGCTATAATGATTATAACTGTTTTTTCACAAGTAGTGACTAGGAAAGGTGTAACAGTGAATGAGAATAGGTTTTTTAAGAAATGTAATCTAAGATTCTTGCTACCTTGTTTTTCTTCCAACATTGTAGGGTATTTCTTTGGAACACTTCATCGAACAGAAATAGATACTGATTAGTGATCATTTGCCTAATGGTGACAAAATTATGTGTAACAAATTGCCCCCTTAACTGCAAATTCTGAAAAAGTGTTTGAGGACTAAAGCAGTTTATCATGAAAAAGTTTGGATTAGAGCCCATTTGGTTGGAGAACTTAAAAAACAATCAAGGATTAGAATACAATATCTTGATATAATCAACATTGAGGTAGGAATTCCCATACTTAGAGTATAAGTATCTTAAAGAAAAAGTATTGAAATCTGTAAAGATCCATGTCAAAAGTAGACACAGTATGGATGCAACCATCAAACATGGATTTATATTTACAATCATGAATATTTTAAATTCCACACAACTTGGATGGATGAAACTAGATCCAGTGTCTTGGTCTTCATATATATTGATCCATAGTATGAATCTAGCCATCTGAGTGAATGTCTTGCAGTCGAACATATTAAAAACCACCTGATTACCAGTCAATGATGTGAACCATTAAGAGGTGCGAGAGAAACCACCAATAATGATAATGGTCCTCAAGGTACTTCCAATAAAATCTATTAAGTGTGAGTAGATTTCTCAAAGACAAACACTCATAGAATCGTCTGATCGAAGGTCAATGAGGAGAATGTTTCATCAAGAGAGAGAAACTTGTCATTGAGGCATGTAGGCGCCAAGGTAGTAAAGGAGGTTTCTAGATCGACTTCCTAGATAATGAGCTGAAGTCGATAGGAAGAAATCTGTCGCATGAGGGCATGCTTCATGAAACTCATGTCAAGTTTTGAAGAAAAAAATATCGTAGTAATCCAGGGTTGACTCAGGGATAGCTAGCGTGATTGAAGGCTATTATTTACAAGGTAATTTTGATTGAGGTTGGACTTATCTTAAACATATCGGCAACACAACATTTCGACTTGGCAAAATTTGACAAAAAAATAGGACCAAAAATTAGTTTGAATACTTTTAATGAGGTATGATCAATTGAGAGGAAAATGGATTTCCCAACCTAGACACAAAAATGACAGGTCATGTTCAAGAGCAACATACTGCCTTTTCATAATACAAAAATAAATATTTCTTCTCCTTTTTCATCCACCATTACTGAAAAATACCTCTTTATTTTTATGCAATCTTCAGGAGGATAACATATTCTTGTCATGTAAGCTCATCCTTCAGATGAGTTCTATGGATTACTTTTAATAGACCCTAGGAAGGAATGGTTTGGTCTCATCATGATTGAGGAGAACTACACTGTTTACATTTTACGAGTCCAACGAATGATCCAGATTTAAACAGGAACACAACCAATTACAGATATAACCATAAATATAAATATGCAGGAGAAATAACACTTCATTTCATTAATATCAAATACTAAAATATGCTTACAAACAGAATGGAAATCAGACTTGCTCGGGCAATGGTAGTGTATCTCTAAAAATATATGTGGCATCTACATGCCTTCGAACTATCTTACAATGAGTCTCAAAGGCTTATTTATTATTGAGAAATAATGGAAAACCCTAAACATCCAAAAACGTAACCCTAGGATATGAAGCGCCAAAATTGTGGGCCCCATTTGGGTAAATTGGTACATCAACTTCCAGGGGTCGTAAATTTGGCATACGATCTCCACATGGCTATCATAATCCCTTGTTTCAAAGATCTGGAAGAGAAGGCTGAAAGCAAACTAGCAAGCCAGTTTGGGACATTTCTAGTCTCTCTGTTTTCCCTAACAATGCTATTTAGGGCCTCAAAATGGCTCTAGAAGTTCAGGACCAAAACAACTGCTAAAAATAGTAAATTGTGCTACAATTAAGGAAACTGAAAAACTGGAAGAGACAGTGTTGGGGGTCCATGTGGAATAGAAAGGTGGCCACCAATATCCGGCTGGATCATTCCTCCCCCCTTAGGAAGCAATGGTTCCCATTGCATTGAGTTCCTCCATGAGATGAGGAAACTTCTAATGCACTTGGTCCCTGGTGAGCCAGTTGCCCTGGTGAAGGAGTTGGCATTCTTTGACAACTCGATATAGTTGGATCCTTTGCTGTCAGATGTTCTTGATATGCATGTCCATGATTCGATTAGTGTTGGCTTGTTCCATGCAATCTAGATTTAACTCTTTAGGTGTGAGTTGTTCTGCAATGTCTGATGTTTCTAGCAATGGTGGGAAGTATGGTTGAAGGTGGTCCACATTGAAAACTAGGTGCAGGCCAAGGAATGGGGGAATGTTGAGCTCAAATGCATTGTCTCCCACCACCTTAGTAATGGTTTAAGGACCATATCGGAGTGGTCTAAGTTTCTGATAGGCTCAGGTAAGGTCTTCCTTTTGCAAATGCAACCAGACTTTCTCGTCCACCTGAAAATTGTGTTGCACCCGATATTGATCATGTCGCTGCTTGTACTTGGAATTTTATTTCTCCATAATGTCGTGGACCTACTGACAAATAGTTGGATGTGCTCAATGAAGCTACTTTCCTTCTCGGTTTCGGACTGGACATGAGTTGGATTTGCATGTGTAGCTGCAAATGGTATGGCCACATCAATGGGACATAAGGGGTAGAATCCCAAGCCCACCGGAAAAGGGTTGTGGCCAGTCGAGCTGTGAAGAGCCCAGTTATAACTATGTTGGACATAAGCGAGGCTCTCATCCCATGTATGTTGATGTTTTGAGTTGTACATGTGCAGAATGTGTACGATCATCATGTTGATGCCCTCTGTCTGGCCATCAGTTTATGGATGGAAAGTTGTGGAATTAGTGAGCTTGGTGTCCAACATCGACCAAAGACTGGAAAAAAATGTACTAAGGAACCTACTATCCTGATCTGAGAGGATAGACTGTGGCATCCCAAAGTGTACCCACACTCATTCAAAGAAGAGTTTAGCAGTGGCTTCTGTTGTGATATTCTTCTTGCAGGCCACCATAATGGCCATCTTTAAGAATCTGTCGATGACTATAAAAACACAATCGTTGCCATGCTTAGTAGAAGGAAGGCCCGACATGTAATCCATGGAGATGGATTCCCAAGGTCGACTAGGGGTAGGCAACAGAGTATAGAGGCCTTACTTCTTTATGGTCAGTTTGGCAATGGCGCAGGCAGTACAAGATCTGATGTACTTCCTGACATACTGTTGAAGATTTGGCCAATATAAATACTTATGCAGTACTAACACCATTTTCTCAACCACGAAATGCCCAATTGCCTGACTGTGGTGTGCTTCCCAAATCATCTTGGTACACTCTCTTGAAGGAACAAAAAGGTGTCCAAGGTGGCATAATAGGGCATCCTGGAAGTGAAAATCTGGAACTCGCTGACCCTCCAAGGGCGTCTGGTATGTGTGGCAGAATTTTGGGTCACTTTTGTAGAGAAGTGGCCAATCAGTAGTCTTGTACCCACAAGAGTTAAGCACGATGGTTAATGCCATGATCGGTGGTTGGCTGAGGCAATCTGCAACATTATTGGTGTTGCCCTTCTTATACTTTATATTCAAATGGAACTATTACAGGTATGTGGACAACTTCAGATAGCGATCATTCTACAAATTCCCTTGCATCTGTATGAACTGCAGGGGCCGGTGGTCTATGTGGATGATCGTTTCCTTCCCCAAAATCTAATGCTTCCATTATCGATAAGCTTGCATAATGGAATACATCTCTTTGTCATAAGAGGGATACTTTCGGACTGTGTCTGAAAGTGTCTCACTATGATATGCCACTTGATGCCCCTATTGAGTAAGGACTACCCCAATAGCATAGTCAGAGGCATCTGTCTTGATTTCAATTTTTTTTTGCAAGTCTAGTAATGTGAGCACTGGTGCCGAGCAGAGGTGATGTTTCAACTCCGTGAATGCCTTTTGTTGAGATTCAGACCAAAATAAATTTTCTTTCGTTCCTCCCTTGGTGACTAGACTCAAGGGCCAAGTGATATGAGAGAATCCCAACGCGGACCTACGGTAGAAATTGGCAAGACCCGGAAAGATGCAGAGCTCTGTCAAAGTGGCTAGATCTGGCCAATCCCGGATGACTTGGATCTTGGCTGGATCCACATGCAACCCCTGTTCATCAATAATGTATCCCAGATACTGAACCTGGGTCATGACAAAAGTGTATTTCTCCAAATTTTCACATAGCTTGTGTCGACACTGTGTTTGGAGAACCTGTCGGATGTGGTGGAGGTGCTCTTCCCAACTCCGGCTGAATATCAGGATGTCATCCAAGTATACCACTACAGATGAGTTGGTGAATGGCTACAAGTTGTCAACCATCAGCCTCATGAATGTTGTAGGAGCATTCGTCAACTGAAAGGCATAACCAACCATTCGAAAAGGCCCTCCTTAGCTTTGAAAGCAGTTTTCCACACATCAGAAGGTTCGATTGGTACCTGGCGATATCGTGACTTCAAGTCGATCTTGCTAAAATATTTTTCCCCTTCAGTTGGTCCAAAAGGTCATCAATCTATGGGATCGGGTACCTATTCTAGATAGTGATCTTGTTTAGCACCCGATAGTTAATACAGATTCTCCAAGTCTTGTCCTTCTTATGTACGAACATGATCGGGCTCCCATAGGGCGATGAACTCGACCGGATGTGACCTCTCTATATTAGCTCCTAAAGTTGCCTCTTGATTTCATCATTCTCTAGAACAGAGAGTTGATAGATTGGTCCATTGGGCAGTGGCGCACCTGGAGTCTCGATGGAGTGCTTGACCTGACAATGCAAAGGCACCCATGTGGGGGAGGTGAAGATGTCCTCTTACTCCTCCACGACCTTTTCCATTTTTTGTAGTCGTGCGGAGGGGCCCTGTCTGGAGGTAATGGCCACTGTCTTCTTCTTTCCTTGAGGGCATATCATCAGGAAAACAAATTTCCCTATTTTGGAAATGAGCTTACTGCATCATTTTGTAGTAACCAAAGAGATGTTAGTAAGCGGTGCTACCTTGGGTATCATGTACAACTTATTTCCCAAAGTAATAATAACATCACGAGGCTTTGACTCATACACAAAATATCACTTCCATAAGTATGGTTGGCCTAATAATACATCACAAACATTAAGGGGAGAAACGTCACATAATACCTCATATGTGAAGGGCTTGACATTGTATGGAAGGCGACACTGTTGGCTCATGTGAAGATCTCATCCTCGGTGAAGCCACCTGATGGTGTACAGTTGTGGATCTGTTGTGGTCATTAAGGCCAGCCGCTTCACAACCTTTTCCGAAATTAGGTTCTTTTGGCTCCCGCTGTCAACAATGAACTGTAGCGAGGAACCCTTTAACCACATCTAGGAGTGGAAGAGGCGCTCCTCCTCCTCTAGATCTTCAGGTTCCTCCTTCTGGATCTTTT
>APFE031615541.1:20020-58744 GCA_000404065.3 Pinus taeda
GGTCGTAACTTTGGCATACAATCTTCGTTTGGCTATCATAATACATCGTTTCAAAGTTCTCAAATGGAAGGCCAAAATAAAACCAGCAAGTTGGTTTGGGACATTTCTAGTCTCTCTATTTTCCCTAAAAACACCATTTAGGGCCTTAAAACGGGTCCGGAAGTTTAGGACCTGAAAAAATGCCAAAAATAGTAAATTGTACTACAATTAAGGAAACCGAAAAACTAAACGAGACAGTGTTGGGGGTCCAAGTGCAATAGGTAGGTGACCACCAGTATCCACCTGGATCAACGAAGGGGTAACTCGATGTTGTTTTCATATTTAAAGAGTTTGAAAATACACAAAAAGGAAACTCAAGCTGTTCTTTCAATGTAAAGTTTTAGCGAGCCCGGAGAAAGTAAATCTTGACATTTTTCCTATTTATGGAATTAGGAGAAAAACATAAGTAAAATCCGAGAATTCATTTTTCGTAAATTTAGTCTCTCAATCCTGGAAAAGGGTAAAATAATGTAGGAGAAAAATTGTTTTACCATGATTAGTTAAAGTATACCTTTCTCGTAAATAGTCTACAATGTCCGTAAAAGGGGTAAACTTATACCAAGTATACGTCATTTCATTTACTATAATGAGTTCGAAATAAACAAGCATACTTGGCAATCTTTTCATATTTTGAGAGTCAAAAAAGAGCTTAAAGATAACACTAGGATTTTGCTTTTTCGTAAGTTTAAGGAGCCTAAAAATGTGATAAAAGTATACTCGTCGCCAAAATGATCTGTTTTCACAAATAAACCTATAATTTGCACATCCAATCTCAAAATTATCATAACTACTTGAAAAATAGTGAAAAACATTAAAATATTTTGAAATTTAAAAGTATATGAAACAATTATTATTTTAATAGGCCAAGTTTGCTATATTATTATATCTGTAATATTCAGTAGCATTGTGATTGATCCGGTGGACTATTTCAAGTGCCATTTTCTCTAGGTAAGAGATAATTTCATGTTCCCATCATTCATGGTTTTTATTTTGCATTTTAATGGTGTTTTCTTAATCTGTAAGTGTTTTTTATAAACTAGGGTGTGCTCACAAGTTTGCAAACTTTTCCTTTATTGGAGATGTGCAAGCTCGACTCTCTCAATACTAGAAAAGTGTAGCTTGCACAGTTTTCCTCAGAAAAATGTGTAACGTTGTGCTCTGTTTCTGAAGGAAAATTGTGCAAGGCGGCAAGGGCATCCAAAAATTGCCAAAAACGCTCAATTTTTTTGCAAAATATTTCAATGTTTGTTCTCTAATTATTTTTCCCTCATTCATTGTAGATCTTGGTGTGTCAAAATGGAATGGATAGAGAGATAAAATGAATCCCAAGGTGTTGAAGTAGCAAATGATCTAGAAACAATGCAAGAATTTAAAAATTGTCGCTTGGAAAAAAATTTCTTCATTCCAAGAATGAGGGCCCAAATGGATTTGTTGACATGGTTAGTGAGGGCTTGGAATGTCCAATACTAGTGGTTTCAGATTGGTGACCAAAAACTAAACATTGATGTCAAGGACATCTATTTTCTAACGAGGCTCTCATGTTGTGGAACCAATATTTCATTATTCGGTGCTAAGCCAGGTGGTGAACCCATAGCTTATTAGTTAAGCAAGTATTATTTTCATGGATCCCAACTCAGTAGTGTAAGGATAGGAACATAGCATTTACCGTTACTTGTTTACACAGAAGTGCAGCACTTCACCTAGTCACCAAAGTGCAAATGTAAATTTCAATAGAGTGCATGCAGCCTACTGTGTTCAATTGGTGTGAGGGGGTTCTAGTTAATTTAAAAGGAAAACTATCAAAATAAAAGAATGGACAGTTAAAGCAGTTTAGATAAGGTCTAATTGTAGTATCATTTTCCCTGGAGAGGATCCCCATACTATTCCCACAAATTTCGGTGGGGATGGTGGGTCCAAGGGATCCTCGTATGCTACAATGGGCTTCATTAATGGCTCAGCACAGAGGTGGTGGTGGTCTAGTGATTAGATACACTCCTATGTTTTTTAGATGGTTGAGTCACAAAATCCTCATAATAGATGATTACCCATATGTGGGTATGGATTTTAGAGGTGATCCAGATATCCCTCTTCATGTAGCAATGCAATGGGGTGACATAGGTAAAAAACTCTCACTTTGGTTGTTTTGTATTTTTTAATTTTTTTTGTTTTTAATTCACATCCAACACTAATTATCTAAAATTATCATGAAGATGTGGGACCAGTTAGACCCATAGCAAGGTGACAGATAACTAGGTGTAATGAACAACTAGTCCTTGTGGAGCAGGATCTAGTTGCAATACAGACCTTAAGTTAGATCAAGAGGAAACTTGAGAGGTTAAATTTGGATATCCCAGACATCGGAACTGATGAGATTCCTCCTCGCTACTATAGGCATACAGTAGGTGTACCTGGGTGGATTGGTCATCTATAATAATGAGTGGCTCATGCCATCATCTATGATCTAGGTGGATCTAGACATGCTCAGAATTCAACACTGGCTATGGGAAAGCTCAAAATAAAAGTCCTCATATTGAAGTGAAACTAGGACCAGATCATAGTGCTTGTCGCCTTGATTCCAACAATGTGAACGACACTTAAATCCAAGTTTCTATGGTTGAGCTATGGTTGGTAAAAATTTTGGTCAAACTTGGCCAAGTGGCAGACTTAAGGAGGTAATAAATTTATAGAATCTCGGTGCATGGAATCCGGCCACCGGAATTGACAAATTTGTCAAATACTTAATTTCCCCAATCACCTTTATTTTCGAAAAAAAAAAAAAAACATCAATTTGTTATGTAAAACAAAAACAAAAATATTAAAAAATGGGGTGGGACGGGCCTACTGGACCTGTCCACCCCACCGAACCATGTTAAATATAAAATATATTATAATTGGGGTGGCATGCAGTCAAATTCCACCACCCCCAGTCACAGTGATATTATATATTAATGAGTGTGTTTCCCACTGGTGGACCAACCCCCACTCTCCAAAAATGACGTGCCAAGTGTCCTTTGACAAGGGTGGCAGGGTTCGAACACACTTGGCTAGTCTAGTCAGACCGCCTCCCAGGCGACCTCACAACCAAAAAAATTATATTAAACTGGGAGTTTTCAATTCATGGTCGGTGGGTTTGGAACCCCTGACCACCCACACCAAAATTAACATTCTCACCATTAGGCCAAATGGCTAGGTCTTTGTTAAGACCAATGACTCCCTTGTATTTAACCTCGACCATTTTTCCCAGCGAAGCTGAACCATGATTTGCAAAGATGTGGAACCATGAATAGGGAATATATGAAGGTGCTAAGAAGACTCCCTTAGAAGGCCAAAGATGCCAATGACATAATTTGTCAATATTATAGTCATTTTTGTATGTTGTCTCTTCAAGAGTCCAACCGTGTAGTCAAAATCTCCATCTGAGCAACAGAAATTCAGGTGTCAAGCAACAAGGAATCTTTGGAGAATCTTATAGAATCTAAAAGATTCCCTTGGAGACTGATTTTTGACCGAGGCAGAATGATTCCAACTTTATAGTCATTTTTCACATAATTTCATTGGAAGCGCGGTGGTGTGCTTAGAATTTTCATGCGAGCAACGGATTTTTTGACAATCTTCGAAAAGGAATCTTTGTGGGAATCTTAAATATGCTTGAGGGTCTAGAATTTGACAGTGTCAGAAAGAGGCAAAGTTTATAGTCATTTGATGCAATTTTTCACCACAAGATCAGCGGTGGCATCTGTTTCAGCAGCTGAGCTTTGCATTTTTTGGCCATCCTCGAAAGTGGATGTATATGATGCAGTTATGCCATGTCTTTCTTTTGATTTGCTGAGATGGTGCTTTTGTTGTTGAGATCCTTGATTTTTGTTGAGGGACACTTGTATGCCACATCATGTAATATTTTATTAACTTTTCATGATGAATTAATGCCCATTTAAGTGTAAGTTCCTATAGGTGGATGTCTCATGGAGATACATGCTACTCTTGTTGAGGGGATTTTGTGCATGTGAGTGATAGTTCTTGAGAACATCTCATGGAGAGACATGCCACTCTATTTGAGATAATTTATCCCTGTGACAACAAAGCATGTACTATGTGCTCATCATCATCTTGTAGCATTTAATGAATATGACTCCCACTCTTGGCACTAGGACTTGGAGACATAACCCACACTGGGTGAACTCTGTTATCAATTTGTTTGTGTTCATGGTTTGATGGTTGTTGTTATGTTTCATCTTCTTTATATTATGCACATGTGGCTTTTCATGCTTTTTTGAATGCAATTATGCTAACATCACACAAGTAAAATATCTTGGATAATTACAGTAGCTGAAGAGATCCAGATCAAGTTTGGTATCAAATCAGTCTTAACACTGATGTGAATTGTGAGTGTGAATGATTGAATGTGCAGCAAGAAATAAAATGGAGGATGACAAAGATATGTACGAGGCCTTCCTGAGGATGTCAAAAATGGTAGACATAATGTATGTATATTATGAGGAGAATATGACAAGAGAGGAAGGGGACAAAGAAAGAGAAGAGGAAGATGCTCCATCATCCCCCTCAAGTGTACATTCTTCTTCATCATCATCTTCTCATCATTCAGATGAGGATATCAATTAGAGCCTTCAAGCAGAGAATTTTGAATTGAGGAAGCTTTGATGAAAAGAGAAAGAGGAGAAGCATAGATTGTAGCTTCAACTACTAGCCATGGAAGAGGCCTTGGAAAAGTTGAGGTGAAACAAAGTCTTAGAGAAGCCATCATCACCTATTTTGGAATTGACAACTGAGGTAAATAATCTTGATCATTATTTAGTTTCATTTTCACATGATTCTATTTCTTTTGGAAATGTGGAGGTACCCATTTTAGGAAATGGCATGAGACTCCTTACCAAGATGGCGTATAGAGGAGGAGGACTTGGTGTTAATGTCCAAGGAATGAATCACCCATTGGAGGTGGTACAATGACCTCGATTTCTAGGTTTGGGATACATTAAAGGAGAGTGCTCAAAGGTGTCAGAATTTTTTGAGATATCGCTGAAACCGTCAAGGAAAGAGAATAATGGGAACAGATCACTATCCTCCCATGACAGTGCACATCGCAAAGGGAGAGCTAAGGCAAGCTCTAATCACCATAACTACACCAGACATAGTAGAGAGAGGTATAAACAATCTCATTATTATAAAGTTCATTTTGATTACAAGAATGTTAATGATGAACATAAATCATGGCGTAGAAAAACATGTAGTTTTGTGGTTTACATAACCATGTGCTTGTTGAGTGCTAGAAGAGAATAGAATTAAGAAAAAGGATGAGGCATGAAATGCCTTCTCCACATTAGGGAAGTAAGTAGGTCTGGAGGAAGAAGACTTTTTTCAGTCATTACCACAAAGGTGGACATCAAAGAGCCACGTGTGGGAGGCTCCATCCATAGCAGCGTCTCAAGGACAAAGTGTCCATGTAGAAACTAGTCGATTAAGGTATTCAACAAGAAAATTCACCACATTCCTCGTGGTTCACTTTGTTGAGTAAGAGATGGTTTTACTAGATATGGTAGCTTATCATGTCCTCATTTTGTAAACCATGTGTTGTGATTTAAAATCTAAAATTGATGATGTGTTTTCCATCACTTATTAAAGCAACAATGATGTTTTGGCCTTATGTTTATAGTTGGGGTATTGAATTCTATTATGTTGTAAACTTGATTGTAGAGTGTGTGTTATAAAATTGTGGCAAGTATGGGGATGATTGGGTCATTATTGGTCATGTAATTGGCCAAGTAATTTGCAAATATGTACTACAGGTTTACAGAGGATGCAGGTGTCGGCTCATCACTTATGGCTCCGAAGAATAAGGGTGAAGGAGAAGCAAGGGTGACCTGTTAGGACACTTGTGTAGACAATGTAATACAATAGTTGCATATTACGTTCATGATTTTGGAGGACCAAAAGCTCCTCAATGGGCAGAAATGATCTAGGTGGCTCCACACAAACTCAAAACTCAGCAGTGGCTATAGGAAAGATCAAAAATCAAAATCCTAAGATTGAAGTGAAACCAGAACTAGATTGTAGTGCTCGTCGCCTTGATGCCAATGGTGTGAACGGTACTCAAATATGAGTTTGTATGGTCGAGTTATGGCTAGTAAATTTTTTTGTCAAACTTGGCCAAGTGGCAGGCTTAAGGAGAAAACAAATTGATAGAATGCTAGTACACAGAATCTAACCACCGAAATCGATGAATTTTTCGAATACTTAATTTGTCCAATAACCCTTATTTTTGACAAATTAAGAAAACATCAATTTGTTATGTAAAACACAAAAATATTAAAAATGGGGCAGGACGAGCTTGTTGGACCCGCCCACCCCATTGAACCATGTTAAATATAAAATATATTATAATTTGGGTGGCAGGCAGTCAAACCCCACCAACCCTCGTCATGGTGATATTATATATTAAGGGGTAGACCACCCATCAATGAACTCAGCCCCCACTCTCCACAAACGACATGCCAAGTGTCTTATGTCAAGGTTAGCGAAGCTCGAACCTGCAAGACAAGTCTAGCTAGCCCACCTCCTGGGCACCCTCACAACTAAAAAACATTATATTAAACCAGCATTTAGAAAATAACTAATGCACTTTCCAATTGGGGTTCAGTGTGGTTGGAACCCCCGACCACCCACACCAAACTCAATGTGCCCACCATTAGGCCAAATAGCCAGGTCTTTGTTAAGTCCGTCAACTCCCTTGTATTTTACCTTGTCCATTTTTCCTAGCAAATAGGTGGAGCCTGACAATGGAGAGCAGAGTAGAACCATTATTTGCAAAGATGTGGAACCATGAATAGGGAATATACCAAGATGCTAAAAAGATTCCCTTAGAGGGCCAAAGGTGCCAGTGACAGAATTTTTCAAGCTTATAGTCATTTTTGCATGTTTTCTTGCCAGGAGTCTAAGCATCCAGTTAGTTAGAATCTTGATCTAAGCAACAGTAATTCAGGTGTCTAGCAACAAGGAATCTTTGGAGAATCTTGTAGAATCTAAAAGATTCCCTTGGAGGTTGATGTTTTACCGAGGCAGAATGTTGCCAACACATTTTTCACATAATTTTGCAGGGAGCATAGTGATGTGCTTAGAATTTTCATCCGAGAAGCAGATTTATCAGCCATCTTCAGGACAAAATCTTAGGGGTAATCTTCAAGATTCTCGGGGGTCCAGAATTTGATGGTGTCAGGAAGGGGAAAGGTTTATTGTCGATTGACATGATTTCATGCCATGAAATCAGCGGTAATGTCTATTTCAGCAACTAAGCTTTTCATTTTTCATCCATCCCCAACAGTGGAGGTATGTGATGGAGTTATGCCATGTCTTTCTTTTGATTTGTTGAGATGGTTTTTTTGTTTCTAAGATCCCTTATCGCTATTATGTTGAGGGATACTTGTATGCCACATCATGCGATATTTTATTAGGCTGCTTTTCATGTTGAAGGAATGCCCATTTAAGTGAGACTTATTACAAGAGGATGTCTCATGGAGAGACATTCCACTCTGGTTGAGGGAATTTATCCTTGTAATGACAAATCATGTACTATGTGCTCATCATCATCTTGCAACATTTAATGAAGAGGCCTCCCCACTCTTGACATTAGTGCCCAGAGACATAACCCACACTGGGTGAAATCTATTATCAATGTGTTTGTGTTTTTGATTTGATGGTTGTCGTTATGTTTCATCTTATTTATAATATACAGATGTGGATTTTCATGCTCTTTTGAATGCAATTATGCTAACATCACAGAAGTAAAAGATCTTGGATAATTCTAGTAGCTAATGAGATTTGGATCAATCTGCTACCATGAGTGGCATGGTTAGTCTCTAGGCATAGAGTTAGATTTTGTCTTTTTGGTTTATCGGCATGTTCAGATAATAAAGGTCGTGAGCCTCATATGTCTTGGATGATGTTTTTGTAAAAACTCAAAACTTTTTACAGACATTATGCTAATGGATACTACTTCTGTTTGGTTAACTTATTTTGTACAATATGTGAATTATTATTGTTTTTCTATTGCAAATGTTTCAAATGTCGATTTAACACATAATTTTCCAATGCATCAGTTAATGTATTTAAATGTCTTGGAATATGTTAGTATTCAAATTAATTGAATTCTCTTTCTAAGAGATGGACTTGTAAAAACATTTTTAACATTAAATAACTTCTAGCTAAATAAACATGACATAAGTGTAATACTATGAGTTGAGCATCTAATCTAATAATTAAACGACGAATACCAAATGAAATGGCATCAAATAAAAGTTCAATGACGTCACTGTACTTTGCAATATTGTTCATCATTTGACTAAGTTTATCCCACATAGACTCACTAACTAATTAATGGGTGAATAGATGGCCCAAGTGGTGGAAGAAATATTTTGAGTACTATGACTAGTGCCATCAATGTAGCCAATGTAAGTTTGAATAAGAGACGACATCTAAAAATAAAGTGTAACACAAATAAGAAGGAGAAATATAAGGAGTTTGTAAAAAGAGGTAAAATTTCCACACATGTGAAATATGACACAACAATGTACAAGTACTCATGAAGTAAATTAAGCATAGTACCTTTTCAAATAAATCCCATTTATGGGCTTAGCCATAGGAATATTGTCATAGTCAACTAGCTCATCAACACCTTTTTCAATTGCACATTTTACAATATAGGGGTGATGCCACATAGGTTCTAACTTACTAGCTGCCAACTTATTGTGTTCTTGATCATAAAGCAAGACCAAGTCACCTTTTGAGCACATATGAGGATTTACATTTCAGTCAAAATGTGCCTTAACACACTTCTTATGAGGCTCTCTAGCTAATGTAATGTCACAACAAATTTCCTCTAAACATGTTAAGTATAAAAAACATTCATCCTCTGTAGAAGTAGCAGGAAGTAGTTTGATTGATACATTTAGTGATGGTATTTAACATTCAATGGGTAAAACTTCTTCCATACTGTAAAGTAACTAAAAGGGTGTGATATGCCCACAACAATGAGAAAAACATTATATTCTAGTTTCGCTTATGAATCCATATAATCCCTTGAAGCATAATGGTTAAAAATTTGTTCACAGATTCTACTTGGCCATTGGTCTGCAAGTAATAAGTATTTGAGCTATCGTGATGTAAGCCCAACTTCACTATAAGTTCATCCATCATAAATTTTCAAAAATGGTTGTCATGATTCGTGACGACGGCCTATGGGACATTAAACCTAGCAATCACATGATTGAATATGAAAAGAGCAGCAGTTTCACCATCATCCTTATATGTTGGCATCACCTCAAACCCATTTTGTAAAATAATCCATAGTTAGGATAATATACCCATTCCCCCCAGCCAAGTGAGCATTACATGTAATTAAATTGATGTCCCATTTCTCAAAGGGAATGACAATGATGATTAGGTGAAGAGGAGCAAGAAGTGCACACATTTTGCAATGATACAATTGACAATTATGACATTTTTGGACCAAAGTAATCCAATATTTAAACATATAAGGCCAAAAATATCCAATGCGCAAGATTTTCTGGGCAGTGGAAAACCTTGGCATATGACCACCACATGTTCCAGAGTGACATTCATTTAAATATTTTTCACCTTCATCATGTGTTAAAAATCATCGAAAAATTGAATTAGCACCACGATGATAAAGTGTATCACCGAAAATAATGTATTGTTGGGATTGGTACCGAATGCGACTACATTCAATTCGAGATAACTCAACTGAAAAGATATAGTGTGCTGATAAGAAAAACAGATTCATCTAGAAAAGAATCCTATGCCATGGTTTCTATCTTAGAATAGGGAAAGTCACAAATAAGCTTAGCAAACCCTAATGGTTTCTTTGACTTGGATTTCACAAATTCCAAGTCAAATTTCCATAGGATAACAATCCATTTAGAATATTTTCCCCCAAGCCATTGTTTGGTTAGAATTATAAATCATGGGGTTGTAAACTGAAACCATTGTTGTTTTGCACAATAGAATATAATGACGAAACTTTTGAGCAACTTGCAAAACTTCCAAGGCCAATTTCTCCACATGTGAATATTTTATTTCAGAATTGGTAAGATTCCTACTCAAGTAGTAAACCACATGTTCATTATTTAATTCATCCTCTTGGACTAATACCATTCCAATGGTAATGTTTGATGTAGTTAAAACAAAAAATATCTAAATGATGATCAAGTGGATGCAACAAAGGTGTTTGAGTCAACACGTGTTTTAATGCATCGAAATATTTTTGAGAAATTTCATCCCAAAGGAATGAGATTCCCTTTTTCAAAAGCCCAGTGAAACCTTTAGTTAGCTCTACATAATTTGGAATGAATCGAAAAAAAATGTTCACTTTCCCTTGCAAACTTTGGAGTTAGCATAAATTGGGAGGAGGAAAATTAAAAATAGCCTCTACCTTAAGGGGGTCAACATTAATGCCTTATTTAGACACGGAAAATCCCATTAAACGACTAGATTTCACACAAAAAACACATTTATGTGGGTTTAAGCATATATTATAATGTCGACATCGAAGAAAAAATGCTCGTAGATGTATTGGATGATCTTTGTGTTTCAATGAATGTGCTGGTAGATCATCTAAATACGGATGTACATTATGTTTAATTTCATGAAATGCATAAGACATATCCCATCAAAAAGTGGCGCCAGCATTCTTTAGTCCAAATGGAATCTTTTTATAGGCTAAATTTCCTCATGGACAAATGGATTTGGTTTTATGTTGATCCATAGGGAGTATGTTAATTTGGTTGTATCTAGAAAATTCATCCACAAAGGAAAAGATTTCATTTTTAGCACATTCATCAATTATTTGGTCGATGTAAAGAGTAGGATAGTTGTCTTTAGGACGATATTTGTTAATATCTCTATAATCAATGGATACTCTAATTTTCCCTTGCTTCTTGTTAACGGGAAAATAGTTGGAAACCAATTAGTCAAGGGAATAGGATAGATAAAACTAGCCTTTAGAAGTTTTTCAACCTTCTCTTTGATACCGACAAATTTCCTAGGATGCAATGGATGCAATCTCTGTTTGATAGACTTAGCATCTAAGTAGGTCTTAATTTCTTGAACTATAATACTTGGGTCAATTCCTTGCATTTCTACATAAAATCAGGCAAAAATGTCACAGAATTCTTGGAATAAGGCATTATAAGTCTCGATTTCAACAAGCAGGCATGAGGCACATATATGAATGTTTTCTGTAATTCCAGGTTTCACTGAGATATTAAGCAGAATTGTTGCAGATATACTCCCTAAATTATTTCTAGACTTAGATTTGAGAATTGATATAAGGAAGTCAGGTGAAAACATTGTAGAAAATCTATTCTCAATCTTTTCGAAGTTGCGAAGAAAAGAGGAATGATGATGACAATCGACCCAAGTCATTTCATCTAAATTCATAACTTACATTATACTCTCATCAGTTAGAAACATGTTATTGAAAGGGTAAGGAAATGATATAGGTTCCAACCAAGATGATTGAGAATAATTATCAATGATCACATTCACTCAATCAATTTCAGTAAAAAGTGATTCTGAAATTCATTGAGCAACCTGATAAGCTATTTCCAATGGGCTTAGAAGTATTCGGTCACCATAAGTTGTCAAATCATATTCTGTAGGCATGATCCAAGGATCATATGATTCTAGAGTGCTTTATGAGATCGTGTTAACCTAGGTAACATTAAAAGGAGTGTTGGGTGAAGGGAGTAAAAAAGTTCCCATCAATGATGAATCCTTAAGATAATTTATGCCAACATCTTCATAAGAAGTAGTCATTTTCCCCAAAAAGGGTACACTACCAGTGGAATTTGGATTAGAAGTGTAAAACAAAATTTGGTCTACTTTAATTATCCTTCCTTGATAAGGGAATAGTATCATTCAAAAATGTGACAAGACCACTACAGACATTACATAAGTCCAACTTCAACCCAGCAAAATATTGTAATTAAGTTGTGCATCAACAACTTGTACTTCGATAGCAACTGTTTTAGCCTCTAATTCTATTGGTAGGTTGTTTAAAATACCATAAGATTGAAATCCTCTTCCATCAAAGGCTTTTAGAGTGGTAGCGATTGATTGATCATTAGAGAACCTGAATACTTCGATTAAGAAATATACATAATATAGTTATAGGCTCCTTCATCAATTACTATATGAAAAACTCTTTTGGTTTTGAAAAAATATGGGATTTGAAATTCCAGCTGTTGTGGGAGTCTAAGTATATGACTTTAAAGATAAAAGACTATGAGGTTAGAATCTTGAGGATCGATTGCACCAATGGATGAAAATATTAATTTCCTTTGTGATGGACATGTTTCTAGCACTTAAGGGATGACATTATTGAAAGAGACTAAGCCAAGTCTTCAACAATGTTATAATTTTTACTTGGTCAAGCATGCGGATTAAAATACAATTTTTGAATAAAACCTTTAGGAGGAGGATGGATTATTGTGTCAAAATTTGGTTTCTCAATATATAAATGTTTGGAAGAAGGTGGTATCAATACAAAAGGTTGATTAGTATCGTTTTCATTCAAAGGAGCTTTAGATCCATAGACTTCAAATATTGTTTCTACCAAAAATTGAGAGTACATCACCATTATATCCACCGATGTGGATGAAGAAGATGAATTGTGAGCAACCAATTTATTGTCCTGAGAAGGAAAAGGATATTTCAAGACATCATGTGTAGAAGAACCTTTGAGGAATTTTCTAACCTTTTCACAATTTGAACATTCTTTAGTATAATGGTCCTCATTACAGATCAAACAAGGTTTTACATGCCATTTTGTCACATCCGATTAGTGAGCCTCCTAATGGGATTAATCAACATTATATTCCACCTTTCCACCATACTTCATAAAGCCCTAAGCATGTTCCCTTCATCCCCCAGAGTTTCATTCCTAAATTGCTTCATCTAAGCTAGTTTGAGGATCAACACTCCCTATAAGCCTACTAGGGTGCATTCATCAACAAGTTGCTCCACTATGGCCTGCGTTGATCACTAACAGGTTGCTCCCCTTTGCACCCGTGTTGGTTTTAGAAATATGGAAGGATGATCGGGATTTTAAAAGCTTCCCCTTCTATGAGTTTCAATAAGTTGTCTCAACTACGTAAGTTGGATAAAAAATTCAAATCCTATCCTTCCCTACTTTGGAGTTTTTACCACTTATCCTTTGATCCTATCCCTCCATCAAAGGTGGATCTCTTAAATTAGATTGGTAATTGGATAAGAACTCCCAACTTACCCTACTTCTCTATATGTTCTTAGCCTTCTATGCGGTTAGGAGTTGGCTTTTGGAGATTGATTCTTCCCTTATGATGTTGTAGTGAGTGGTCATCATCTCATACATTTAGGGTGATTGAAGGTACATATTTTGAAAAGGAAAGAACAATTAAATAACTTGGAGGATATCTTCTACAAGATCACCTGCTACTTATGGTTGTAATATCCCTCCATCTATATTAATGCAAAGAATTCATTGTTTTCCTATATGTAATGTTGTTATTTCACTTATTTCAATTCGATGTTGATATATTAAATGAAGTACTTAGATGATACTGCATAGATCTTGTAGTTTCTTGGCTTGTGTTATCTCACTGTGCAGGTTTTAGTTTTGGCATTCAGAATTGGAATTGGAGCTTCCGAGTGAAGTGTGTGAAGGATTCCAAGTAGGCCTCACTCCTTCATCTATTTAATTTAAGGAAAAACATTGTGTTCCTTGTCTCTCTATTGTTCTAGGTTAGCCACCAACCTAGGGGAGATAATTTTGTCGTCAAGCATAAATCCTGTATAATAAATTGGTGACCATACTGGGGATTGGAACATTCCATTGGTGGCTTCCTTGTCCATTGTGTTTGAGTACCTTCTTGAAAGACCCTTTTTGTATCATCCAACCAAGAACAAACCTAGAAAGTGATTTCATTAACCTTTTTTTGCAATTTTTGCGTTGGAATTCTCTTTCCCAGGCCCAACGCACCCCTTGTGCCTTTAACAGAGCATTTCACCCCACCTTGGCCCACTCTGCACCAGCGTTGCAATGCACTAGTGTCTCTTCTGCACTAGAATTGGCCCCTATTTTTGCATGAGCTTTTCCTTGGTTCTTGATCCTATCTTTGGTTAGCCTACTTCCAGCTGAACTTCTCTGAGCCTTCAATGTCTTGTACGCTCTCTATGTCCTTTGTTTGGTTTGCATTTGGGTTGTTAAGAATTGGTTTCGATTTTTCTTTATTCTTATCATTTGGTTGCTTGCAAACTGATCTCGTTTTATTATTGGTCGCTTGGATGAATTGTTGTTCTAGTCATTCTGAAAATTGTAATTGAATTAATAGTTGAACATTTTCATCTTAGTTTTCTTCATTTCAAAAATTAAGTGTGGTGAAAATAAAAAATTACATTAGAATTTAGGGTTTTGCATGTGTATTATCATAGGAATAGTTACATTGGAAAGTAAATTGCATATTGCATCTTATTTGCTACATATTGTGTGTTGCATCTTGATTGTTTCTTCCATTCATTAGCTAGGTTTTCATTGAAAGAGAAAGGATTTCTATTTTCTCATGCTAGATTTGCATTTTAGGATATTCAGGTGATATTCGTGGTCAGCCTCAAAACTGAAACATAATCAAAGATAAACAAAAAAAAAAAATTAATCAATCTAGGGAGCATTTGTAACATTAACGAAAACATTTAGAGGTCTAGGGTAGAGATGTGTTCAGACGTCATCAAACGTAGGATTTGTCATTCTTTTCTAGCATTGCATCCCAGGGGTGAAATCTTGTTCCACGTATGTGAGTGTATTGGATCGTACTCCACATACCTTCAGGTATATTGGTGGTGCTCCAAGCACATAAAATATATGGAAATGCTCTAATCGAATGGTTACACATTAGAGAACACTACTACAGACTGCACTACCATGTACTGTCACATATATTTTAAGAGTCCCCAATAGGTTGTTATACATCCATAGGTAACCGAGTCTGTCGCCTTATAAGTTGTGATACACTGAACACTAAATCCATGGAGATTGATTGTCATACATTAAGTCCTTGGTTTTCCAAGGTGTATGCTGCAGTTCATGGTTGCTTGCTAATCCTTTATGCCTAGATTACCCTCTTTTTTATTTCTTTCTATTTGTGCTAATAAAATTTATTATCCAATGTGGAAGAAAAAAATCCTCCTCCCCATCGTTTGTGTAGAATGAAAAATAAGCCTCCTTTTCCTCCAAAGGATACTCCTAACCATCGTCCAAGACATAGGAAAATACAAACTACCAAATCAAGCACATCGGGACTACTTCTAGCACTCTTCCCAATAATAATAATCTAGAATCATCTGTCAAATTGGGTTCTGAACCTGAGACTACATCTATTCTTGTTGGTGACACCGACACAATTGAAAGAGAAGTACCTAAAACTTTGTTACCTAAGGTCACTGAATGTGATCTCCCTGAGTCAGAAACTTTGTCTCCTGACATTATTGAACCTAGGGGGCCTCATATGTCTTCACCTGTGTCTTTGGGGCATTCCTCCTCTCTTCCTTTGTCTCAAACAGAACCAATATATCTTGGGCCTGACAGTCAAACTCTTCCACATGGACTTCTGAATATTGAAGAGATCCCTCAAGAAGAGCCTCATCCTTCTACTCCCATTCATTGGGAAGGAATTCATTTTTATGAAACCAATCCTCTTTCATCCCCTCAACCTCAAACATAATAACCTTTACCTGATTCTTTGTGCCTACCCGCAAATCTCTTGAAGCAATCTTCATTGGGTTTATTAACCATGACTGGAACTGATTCAAACTCCCAACTTGTGTCCACCACTATGGCTGAGGAATCAAGTGTTTTTTCCTCATCCATGTTTGTAACATCACCAGAAATGCATTTATATGGTGACTCGTGCATCCAGCCTGGCTATCAGTCATTATTTGGTACCTTTTCTAGTGTGGCTTCTAGTCCTTGGAGCTCTCCCATGCCTACCAATTCAGGAATAATGTATGGTACTTCTCTTATGAATTCCACATATTTTTCTCCTCTTCCTCCATCTACACTTACAATAGAGTAGTAGGCTAGCTCTTATATCAGTGGGAAAATTTACCCTCAACAGCCCAACCCTCCTTATATTGGGTACCCTACATCTGGATAGGAGTTGCCTCCATCATGCCCTCCTCCAATGGTAGGGGGGAACTTTTTGTTGGTATACCTCAATATCATAATTCGTCTAGCTATAATTATCCTTATCCTAGAATGGCTTCCAATGTTTGGAAACCTACTTTACCCATTCAACCTAGTTCATTTTGGGATCAATTATTGAATCCTCAAACTGTACCTTCTTCATCACAAATTCCTGCCTATTTTTCAGCACCTCAACAAGCTCAAGCACATTTGAACCAACCTTTACAGCCCATTCCAATGGTGTCTAGTTCTCCCCAAATCCTGATTCGTCAACCTATACAAGGTCCCTCACCTTCTCAGTCACTTGCACAAGGTACTCCTCAAGTTTCGGTAGGTCAAATTATTCAAAATTTGGCGTAGTCTCAATCGAACCCATAATAGGGGGAAATGAAAACCCCTATCAGGAAAAAGTATGGATCACATCAAGTTCCTTTTCAAATTTGGCAAATCCAAAACCAACCATTCCAGTAGCTTTATCACCATCCTCGAGCTGGGCAAGAAACCCACTTGTATGTTGGCAATCAAAGCCCTCCATATTATGGTAACCAAGTTCCTTATCATCATAATCATCCTTATCCATGAATGAAAGTGTCTATTGTCTAGGGTATCCCTTCATATCCAGGCCATCTCCCTCCAAAATTTAATCGACAATTTCATTTTGTGGATACTCTCAAATTAGTGGATTTAACTCAGCTTACTAACAACCCCATTGGTCATTTTCCATGGTGGCCAATTATTCCCACTAAGTTGCCTTCTAATATCCCAAAACTAAATGGGAATCCTGGAGAAGACCCGCTGACACATGTTATGATGTATCATCTATGGTGTTCATCAAATTCACTTAAATATGATTCCATTTGACTCCGTCTTTTCCAATGAACACTTATGGGTATCGCATCTAAATGGTATATTAAGTTACCTAGAGAATCGTTTTAGGACTTGAACACTTTAGCCACTACCTTCCTCACACATTTCCACTTTCCCATCAGATACGAAACTGGAATGGAACTATTGACTAACTTCAAATAGTCAGACTATACTCACATTTCGGATCACATTCATGAGTGGAGGCACCGTCAATGGTTGGTCAAGACTTATGTTCCCAATCAGTTTTTGGTGGAATGGTTTGTCAAATCTCTATTAGCTCCCATAACAGAATATGTGGCCAAAGGTTGAGTTGTTTCTGAAGAGAAAGTTTTTGCTCATGCTCAATATTTAGATCTAGTTTACACCCAATCGGGCATGCTCTATGATAAGATACCAAATGCTCTGAGACCCTCGAATATTTTTCCTCATCCAACTGGTAAATAATCTCATGTTAGCGATGGAATTATAGGTTTTTCTAGTTCTCATTCGACAAGTAAACCATCTGGTATTTCTCGTACTACTCTTGCATAAAACTCTACATTTCATCCTCCTGCAGCTTCTGCTTCTGAGATAAATGTCATCTCATCTGATAAAGGAAAGTCTTAACAGCAACCTAGAAGTAAGAAGAAAGGTAAATGTAAGAAAAAGAAATATTCCTTACTGCAGGGTAAACAAACAAATTCGTCTTCTGATGAGAAACGAAAGCCTCAATACCCATGCTTGATTTGTAACGAGGATCACTTTACAAGTGATTGTCTACATTGCACTGAAGTGAATTAGTTTCTTAAATAATCCACTTCTCCCGTTGAGCTGACTAACCTGTTTCCCAATTAGGAGACTGATATGGTTTCCAAAAATTCCTCTTCCTTTAACACAATTTTGATGCTTTCCTCAAAGTTGAATTGCGAGGTCATGGTCGACACTCAGAATAATGACTATGGTAATGTGAATCCACCTAACAGTTAGAATATTGATCAACCTACCAATTGGGCACCACCTTCATCTGATCTTGTTCCACCTCAAGTTCCTGTAAAATTAACTATCAAGCCTTCGAATGGTGTTATCCATAAGTCTACTTTCAACCCTCGTTCGAGATCTGCTCTTAATTGCAATGTAGTTGAAGACTTTTCTTAGTCTCCTTTGGCTATGTCGACTTTTAAGGTGTTGCAAAACTACCCCACCCAAAACAAGTCCTTATTGTCAGCTATCGGATGTTTGGATCCATCGGATTCCAACCTAGTGGTTTTCTCTCATGAAAACTATACCCCTCGACTTTCGATTGAGTTAGCTTTTATGATTCAGTTCATCGTCCATGGTAAGAACATTCATCATTCTATTCTTGATGAGGGAGCCTTGACCTACATCATGTCTTTGTCTTGTTGGAAGATGATTGGTTCACCCCAACTGAGTCAATCGACCACCACATTAAAATCCTTTGATGGAAGGACATACAAACCTTGTGGGATTCTAAATTCCCTCCAAGTGGAATAAGGGGGAATAGTTGTCTCCATTGAAGTAGAAGATATCAACAGGCCTATGGATTATACTCTTCTACTAGGATGAACATGGCTTTATTCTATGGCTTTCGTCATTTCAACTTACTTCTGAATGATCACCTTTCCTCATCAAGGCGGGATCGTGGCCATAGATCAAGTCGCCTTTTTCGCCTATGATTCTAATGTAACTAGAAGTGGCCCTCTTGTAGGGGAAGCCCTACATTCCTATCAGCATGTTGGAGTTCGTTTATTGAAGGATTCATCACTTATGGGAACCTTTTCACTCCCTCCCCCTCCCCTTCCTAGATTCTCCCCTTCAATTGCTTATATGAACATGATATCATCATATACAATCCTGGCTGATCCATGGATTGTACCTAATGAAACTAGCATTAAAATTTCTGGTGGCTAAATGCCACCTAACCCCATTCAACATGATTACTAGCCCATCTACTCATCTTGTGTGACCCATACTTTTTCTTCAATCAATTGTGTAGTTCGATAACTGGATTATGGTGCACCCTTTGATCCTTTCTCGCATACATTCTCTACCAATGAAAGCATCATGGATATCATGATGTTAGATGATGTGTTATGGAATGAACATCATCATCATTCCTTCTTCCTAGATAGCATTGAAGATAATCTCAGTGATGTGTACCTACCTAGTTTTTTTGAACCCTTTACAACTTTTTTTTTCCATTCATGAGATCGAATCTGAAAATAACCTTTCGAATATTGAAGAAACCATTCCTCTTGATATTTCAATTAAACTAGGAATAGTTGAAAATTTATACATTGGAGCATCATCTTTTCCATCTATGTTGACAGTGCTAGAAATGCATCAACTAAGGGGATATCCCCAATAGGAAGTCCAAATTAGACATCACACCATTTGGTATAGGAGTCCCATCCAGTATAAAGGCTCGGTTTCCAAATCCTCAAATATTTTTCTTGGCTCTAGTTGTTAGCATGGGAGAGTGATGCAATGGTGTCTTCAAATAGAAAGGTGAGTGTGCTTGGTGAATTTGTAATGTAACTATGGCAAGGTTTCCTTACTAAAAAATGGGGGAAGAAAAGTGAGCCTCTAAGTGAGAGGTAATAGTACCACCTAGGAAGAGACACACATGAACAAGGAAGCCCTCTCCAACATCCAGTGGAATAGTCCATAGCGGATACAACAGTCGTTGCAACCAATGAACATGGAAAGGTCCATCTACCATCCTACAGAGTAGTCCACTACTATAGCTATGGTGTTCGTCCAAGAAGATGATATGGGGAATGAACATCCAATTTATTATCTGAGTCAAAACCTCAATGATACTGAGATCCGGTATACTCATGTATAAAAGTTAACTTTGGGAGTTGTTCAAGTCGTCCAGAGATTTCACCATCACATCTTGCTTCATAAAACTACAGTCATTTCGGATTGAAACCCTATGACATACATATTTTCATTTCAATTTCTAGGGGTAAAATACTCTAAGTGGATCATTATTCTCCAAGAGTTTGACCTAGAATTCATCAAATCTAATTCAAAGAGATCCTTAGTTTTTGTCGAGCTAATGTGTGATCTCCCTTACCTTGATGTTGAATCTACATCTGAAGATTCCATCCTAGACGAGTCATTGTTTATGATCTCATCATCTGACCCATGGTATGGATATCTTTTTATCTATCTCGAGACCGAAACTTTATGACCTAATACCTCTCTCTCAAAGCATCGACCTATTCGCTACCAATCCCGAAATTATGTGATTATCAGTGACACCCTTTACTATCATTGTATCCATATGATTTTACGGAGGTGGCTCACCCTTGAGGAGGTCGAGAAAGTCCTAAATGAATGCCACTCAAGGGAATGTGATAGAAATGTATCTGTTTATGCTACTACGTGAAATATCTTACGCATTAGTTACTTTTGGCCAACCATTTTCCGTGACTGTATCCTCACAATCCAGAAATTTCATGCATGCCAGATCTATGATCAAAAAATACATGCTCCACCTGCCCTGTTCCATCCTGATGCTGCCTTTGGTCCATTTGCAAAATTGGGTATAGACTTTATTGAATGTAACCCTCATTTGGTTGGGGGCATGGCTATATTATTATCATTGTTGACTACTTTACCAAGTGGACCAAAGAGATGCCTACATTCAATAACACCAGTGAAATGGTTGCTTACATTTTCTTCAACCACATGATTTCTAGGTTTGGTGTTCCACAAGAAATAGTAACGGATCAAAAGAAGCACTTTCGAAATCATATGATAACCGAATTAGCTATCAAATTGGTACTTTCACATGAAAATTCCACTCCTTATTATCCTTAGGCTAACAAACAAGTTGAGGCGATTAACAAAGTTATTAATACTATGCTTCAACATATGATAGGGATCCACAAATGGTACTAGAACTTGCTTCTCTTTGTTTCCTTTTGAGCATACCAAACCTCAGTTAAGACTCTTACCAGATTCACACCCTTCTAGTTTCTATATGATCTGAACATGATCCTCCCCATCGAATGCAAAATTCCATTGTTGAAACTAGTTATCGAACTTCTTCCTGCTACTTCCACAGAGGAGAAGCATCTTTTACACCTAAATAATTTGGTTGAAACCCGACGCGATCTTGCATTATCGAATGAATCCTGTAAAGGACACATCAAAGCACAATATGAAAAAAGTATGAAGCCTAGAGTCTTCTCACAAGGAGATATGGTTCTCTTATATGACCAAGAGGCCGACAAGTTAGGTCGACGAAATGTTTAGCCTATGTGGCTAGGCCCATACATTTTCAAGTGTTTTCTTGAAAAATGGGCTTATGAGTTAGTGGTTGTACCTCAAAAAATACTTTGTTTGATCCCATGCGTAGTACACTGTGTACATATTGTTTATAGGTGTGTTGAGTGTGTTTGCACTGTGTTTTTCAGAGTCTCCCATGATTTTTGTTGATTCTTTTTACTTTTTATTATAGATGTCAACCTCTCTCGAGCAGTATATATGTTATACCGATGGTGCTAGTCGTAGTACTCGAAACCTATCCTCTACAACATGGGCTATCTTTGCTCCAAATGGCGAGCTAGTGAGTGTGCAAGCGATTTGAATTGGTCACTCTACTAACAACATTGTTGAGTATAGCATAGTGTTTGAGCTATTATCTGATGCTATTTCACATTTGTATCTGTTATATAGAAATCATGATTGAATCACGAGCTCATAGTACTACAACTCACTAATATCTATTCAATCATAATTCCCGCCATCCTTCGCATGGTTTTGATAGTGCTTCTTTTGGAAAGGCATTTCGGCTTCATATGATATGAAAATATTTCTAGAAATATGAAAACATTACCAGATGCCCAAGCTAATTTTTTTAGATCGACATTTGCAACAAATGTAAATAACTTTCAATTCACAACACATCATATTGAAATTAGAATAGGAACTAGAAAACACTGAAAATATAGATATAGATATATATTATATTATATATATATATATATATATATATATATATATATATATATATTATATATATATTAAGTTTGTTTTTACACAAAATGTGTGCCCTGAAACACACTGTGGCTACATCATCCATAAAAAACCTACATGCAAAACATCTATGTAGACAAATCAATGGTGCTCATGATAAAATGACATTACACGAGCTATCTTGTACATTGATCAACCAATACAACTAGGCACTCTGATTGTGTGTCGATGAAGCCACAATGGAAGTTGATTGACTACGGTCTCATGAATCCCATGTGTCAATCCCTCCATGTGGCGCTCCACCTCTAATAGGATCTTCACTACATTAGGATCCCGTAACGTATCTCATCCTACCACAGTGACTTGTACTGGTCTCACTACCTCCTCTTGTGGTTTTCTCTCTATGTGATGGAGATATGTAGCACCTACTGGTCGAACGGGTCCAATATATGCATGAAAACATCAAATATTTTAGTCTCAGGTACATCAAAAAACACATAAAATTCATAAATTTTCAAAAACTTAATGGTCGGAGTATCTTCCCCGAAGCATCCCATTGCTCACCCTCAAGAAACTTGAGCTTAATATCATCATATATATGCATCTGTGTGTAAGGATAATCATCAATGATGATGAACTTTCTATGCAGCCACCCAAATAAGGTTGGTGAAAATCTGATCGTTGATGGGCCTGCATGTCAGCTCATGTGGTCTATCCACCTCCTCATTTGTGGGGTCCTTGGACCGATGGGCTCAAGTAAAATCTATTGAGGATGTAGTAATTTCACCTGCTCTAGAGAAAAAGAGACTAAGATCACCCCATAGTGAAAGTTATTCAACTTCCCCTCCTTTTCTTTAGTAAGTTGTTCCTTCAAATTGACGAAGACAACTTCACTCAAGTTGAATATTTTCAACTCTAGACACTATATCCCATATTGCATGTATGATTTTCTTCCTACATGTAGTGTTGAGTTGGGTCACATCCTTCATGTTGATCTTTCCAGCCCTATTAGGAAGGGTTTGAGGTCTGCAATAGGTAGCAATATAGTCTTTCACCATCTCACCGCTACTTCTTCCACCTAAAAGAGAGATGGGGCACCTCGCCTTAACAATCATATCAGAAATTAAATATCCTCTACCTATATCTTGAGTAGATTCTCCCCAAACCTAAATGCATGTGCCTAAATATCCCATGAATGGACAAGGTATTTCAACAACTTCATTTGTTGCCTCATACTAGGAAGCCAGAAAAATTTCAATAACAAACAATTTTTGAGTGCCTGGATGGTAACGAGGTAGTTTTATGCATTCAAGTATTGTTCCTCATGTTATCTTTCTCTCCAAATCAATGCCATTTCTTGTTAATGGGTACCTAAAACATCAACAAGGGATCCATTAGGCTCTTTCCCATGAAAAAAACTAATAAAAGTTGAGGAAAAATTGAAATAAAACTTAGAGAAATGAGCCCAACTCACCCCAACACTTTTTACCAGAGTGTTGCACCTCTACATGTAGTATTCCTCTACCTGGGTGCAACACAATTTTCAACATAGGGGGTGTGTTGGTCCTAGGGAGCTTTTTATGAACCCCAAGGGCCTAAAAACCTTAAAAATTTTGCATAAAACACACAAAAATGGACCGTAGAAAGATAGAGAAAGGTTTCAGTTCCTAACTGGAAGTGACGGCACTCGAAATGATTCCCTAGATTGGATGCAATCAGTTGTAGAAGATCGATGGAAAAATATCTCCAAATTCTCACTGTTGAAGGTAAAATGTGAAATGGTAAAAATGAGAAGTCGTTTTGAATATTTATGGTCATTTTCTCATTATTTTATTCATTTGTAGTATTTTTACCTAGATATGATTCATTTTTACTATGAAACAGGCATGTTTAATCCTTCTTTTGTTGTTTTGAGCAAGGCGATAGTCGTTAACATGTTTTCATTATGCTTGAAAAGGTTACTTTGACCACATAGTATACTTTTATCTCTTTTTCAGACTCTTTAAACCTACGAAAAAGGAACCTTGTTGAGTCCTCTTTCAACTCTTTTCAGACTCCAAAAATATGAAAATATTATCAAGCACTTGACTTTTTTGAACTTGTAAAAGTAAATGAAAAGATGTCTCCTCAATATAAGTTTAACCCTTTTCCAAACTGAGATAAACTAGCTATAAAAAAGGAATACCTTAGTCCAACATGGCTAAGAGGTTCTCTTGGGTATTATTTTCTACCTTTTCAGACCTAAGGGACTACCTATGAAATGGGACATTTGGAGTTTTCTTTTTTGCGTCTTTTTCAAACTCTATAAACATGAAAAATATGTCGAGTTTTACCTTCACTGGACTCATTAAAACATCAAAAAGTGATGGACTTGCTGAACATGACGAGGCCAAACCACTCCTCCTTAGGTTTCATTAAATATATTCTAAGGGATTTCATCCAAAGGATGAACTTACAGATCAACCATATGTTATCCTCCTCAAGCTTGTTAAAAAATAAAGAGGTACTGACTAATATGGTTGGGGAAATTTGGAAAAAAAAGGGATTCCATTTTGTTAATGGTAGCTAGTCGCTCTTGAACATGACACTCTTACACTTCATCTTCATGGCTATTGGGTTGGATAATATGCTTGTCTTTTGAATATCATACCATTTTCACAGCCTCCATTTTCAGTTTTACCAACTCCATTCAGTGCCACCCATTTTTTCAAGAGAATTCATTCAGTTGATCTCTGCTACAATACTATTAAGCCTTCATTTCATGTCTTCCTTTCCCATTTTAGTTCCATGTCAGCATCATTTTGATCATTCTATCTCAATCATGATACTTGTTTCATGTCGTTGATGGGTTATACATCAAGGCCCTCCTTCAATGGGTCACTTCCTATCGACATCAACAAATCATCCAAGAAGTTTACATAGAAACACACCTTTGGTACCTTGGTGTTTGCATACATCAATGGAAAGTTTCCTCGCTCTCAATCACAGGTTTACATCAATGGACTTCGACCAAAATATTTTGTATGGTGTTCGACATCAACTCCTTTATTCACACCATACAGATTTTATTTTAGTGCCTTGAGAGCCATTAACATCATCGATGGTTTCTCTCGCATCTGGTAACGACTTACATCTTTGGCTGGTAATTAGATGGTCTCTACCATGTTTGACTCCAACTCATTAATTCACATGGTTAGGCTCATACATTGGTTGGTCGTGTGAACGAGATGGAAGACTCGGATCTAGTTTCCTCCATCTGGGCTACGATTTCAGGAGTTATATGAAGATCACAATGTATGATGGCCATGATCATATAGACAGCCATCCAATCATGGGTCGATTAGTTACATTTGTGGATGCATCTAATCATTGTAAATGTAGCTCCAACAGCTTATGTGATATGCTAAAACATAAGACAAGAATCTACTCTACTCATTAGCATAAACAAAAAATTGATCGATGAAAACACTAAGCAGAAAAGGAAGAATTTCAATTGCACATAACACAATATTTTTCTTAGGAAAGAAACTGCTCAAAACCTTGACTATCTATATTTCATTAACTAGAAGATCTGAGAATAAAATACAATTCTATCTCTCTGCTTCACAAACCAGCTCAAGCCAACACTTAGCCAATTTTTTTTCTTGCTAAGCCCCTACTTCCTTGCACAATTCTTGAGAGAATTAGCCCATATTTAATTTGGAAATTCTTCATCCATAATTATGAAATCCATCATAGGCCTTATACTGATTGCATGCACCATGTACAACTCAGAAAATTATACAATTGATAGTACATTGTACCTGAACTCTAATCTTAACTGGGTCTTCCTCTGAACTAACATGCATGAGTTATTTATGAGTAAATATTTAGTTAACTAGTGGAGCATTGAAATTGGTTGGTCCCCACTACTAGACTTCCTACTAGTTCCTCCAACTGATTGAACTAGTTTAATTGCCTTTAACTCAGTTAGACTAAGTTACTTAATTAGAACTCAATTGAACTCAACCTGGGCCCCTCAAATTTAGGGATCACTCGACATGACTCTAGATAGACTTCAAACTCGACTTTATTGAGCCAAATAAGTCAACTTAACATAGTTAACTGCTAAAAGCTCCTATGAGAATAGAATTACAATTTAATTCCTAATTTAATTCAAGGACAAATTAAATTAGAATTTCTAGATGTTATTTTTAGCATTTCTTGTTGCTATTTTTAAAAACAAATGTTATGTTAGCTTATGAGTTGAGCATAGGTATGCCTCCCTCGGAAAAAGGTATGTCATGTTGTAAATTTATTGTAATAGATGAAGCTCTTCGGTTTTCCTTGATCTTAACTTGTCATAAGGTAAAGCACTTCAGTCATCAGTCATCATCTTCGACTTTCTGCTTTACGGGGAATTTTGTTATAGGCCATTTTGTCACATCCGATCAGTGAGCCTCCTAATGGGATCAATCAACATCCTATTCCCCCTTGTCACCATCTTATACAAATCCCTAAGCATGTTCCCTTCATCCCCCAAAGTTTCAGCCCTAAGCTACTTCATCTAAGCCAGTTTGAGGACCAACAATCCATGTAATCCTAATGGGTTGCATTCACTAGCAGGTCACTCCACTATGCCCTGCGTTGGTCATGAGCAAGTTTCTCCCCTTTGCATTTGTGTTGGTTCTATAAATCTAAGAAAAGGATCGGGATTCCGGAAGCTTCCCCTTCTAGGAGTTTCTAGAGGTTGTTTCAACTACTTACCTTGGATAAAAAAAAATTGGATCCTATCCTTCCCTACTTTGGAGTTTTCAACACTTATCCGTTGATCATATCCCTCCATAAAAGGTGGATCTCTTACTGTATATTGGTAATTGGATAAGAACTCCCAACTTACCCTACTTATCTATATATTCCCATCCTTTTATGTGGTTGGGGGTTGGCTCTTGGAGAGTGATTTTGTTCTTATGTTGTTGTAGTGAATGGTCATCATCTCATGCATTTAGGGTGATTGGAGGTGCATATTATGACAAGGAAAGGACAAGTCAACAACATGGAGGAGCTCTTCTACAATATCAATTGTGAGTTATGCTTGTAATCTCCTTCCATTTATATTAATGAAAAGAATCCATTGTTTTCCTAGATGTGATGTTTTTATTTCACTTATTTCAATACCTTGATGATCTATTAAATGAAGAACTTAGATGATATTGTATATACCTCGTAGTTTCTTGTATTGTTTTATCTCACTGTGTAGGTTCTAATTTTGGCATTCAGAGTTGGAATTGAGCTTCCAAGCTAAAGAAGGAGATAAGTGTCTGAACGATTCTTGGTAGGCCTCACTCTATCATCTATTTTATTTAAGGAAAAACATTGTGTTTCATTTCTCTTTATTGTTTTAGGTTATCCATCGACCTAGGGGAGATACTTTTATCCACAATCTTAAATCTCGTATAACACAAGTATACCGAGGTTTCTTTTTCTCTTCAGAAGGTTCATTTTTCGTTGGTTTTTCATTTTGAGGGGTACCTTTTTTTCTTTTCCCTTACCTTTTAATTATTTCCAAGTTCCTGAGGGTTACCAGTAGATGATTCTACTGTGTTAATCTCGGAATTAATTTCAGGAGTAGTGTTTTCATTGCATGAATTTTGTGTAGCCACAGTAGGAATATTTTTAGAATTACTCTTTTGTTTACTCTATGTTTGTTGGCTAACATAAATAATTACACCATCAGATATGTGATATCATGTAGGGGATGAAACATGTTGATTTGTATTAGATGGGTGAAGTGCATTTGTAATATTTTTGTACAAAGTTTCAGATTATGAATAGACAGGGTCTAAATATTGGGCACGAGAAATAACTTTCTCTTCTGTAACAACTCATCCCTTAGCAACAATTTTTTTATATCGAGAAGTAAATATTTAGTAAACCATTCAGCCAACAATTGATTTGGAATGTAAAATTTGACTAAATGATGTTTACATCTCCACTCATGTATATGATCTAAGATATTGGTGAAATCAGATTGTTTCAATGAAGTCAAAAGCTCAGTACCAGTGTCATATTGAATAGGTAACTGAAAATGTGTTAAAAATGTTGTGCCAAGGAGTTGAAATTGTGGAAAGAGGCACGTGGTAACTCAATGTACCATTTTTTTGTTGGACCTGTTAGAGTCCATTACAAAAGTCATAACCTGATGGAATCATCATTTAATGAATTTGAAGAAAACCATAATTGATAATTCATTACATTATTTGATGGATCCTCTCTAGAATTACCATCAAATTTTGGTATGTCACCTGGTTATTTAGCAGGAATCACTGGCTAAAAATGATAATGATAAATGGGATCGTTCATGAGACAAGATAAATATGGTAAATCTAATGTTGCAATGAAAGGTAACTGTTAATTAAAGTCTTTCAAAGGATACCCATACCCTTGAGGATTAAGTCCAAATTTTGGAGGAGGATATCTAAAATATTTTGGAATAGCTTGTGTAGTTGTTTGCATTCCTCTAGGATAACCAAGGTAATTCATACCAAGTTGAGGATGAAATGAAAATCCTTGAAACGTATGACTAGGGTATGGCTAACTTTGAAAAGGTTGACCCTAATATGATTGAACCTATACCATTTGACCCAAGTAAAGTTGGCCCTGAAAAGGTTGACCTGGTTATGGTGTTTGAATTGTTCCTACACAAGGTTGACCACCAGGTATCTGTGTTGTAGACTACAAAGTTGGATAAAATATTCAGGTATAGTCTGACTAATTTGGTAACTAGATTCTTGAGGTATGGTTTTTGTAGGCTGTTGAACCAATATCAGAGGTGTACCTTGCACAGTCATTTGTAGAATAGATTGGATAGGTGTTTGAGGTGTACTTGGAACTGGTTGTTGAACAGTTATTTGCACAATATGTTGAACAATCATTTAAGGAATACTTTGGACAGGATGTTCAACAGATATTTGGGGGGTACTCTAGATAGGTTGTTGACTAGGTGTATGTGATATGGTTGGGACAATAGCTTGGACATGTTGATATATAAGCACTCATGGAGCAACTTGAATAGGCTTTTGAACATAAGGAAGGTTCCAAATCGTACTTCCCATTCCTAGAAAATGGGAACCAATCAAAGGTTGAGATATAATAGGTTGACTTGGACCAACTTGAGGTATTTGACCAAGGTTTGTATAAGTTCTAAAAATAGGTGGTCATAAAAATGGAGGATACATTACACTAGGAGGTTTCCCTCCAAGAGGAACATAGGATGGTTTCCCCCCAGCTAGATAGTAAATTCCAGTTGGAGTTAGTTGAGAAGTACCTATATTTTTAGATAACATATTAATCTATTTTTCTTATGCCAAAGGTATTTTAAGCAAGGGAGACATGCTCTGAACAGTAATTTCTACATTAGTAGATGATAAACTAGATTATATTCTAAACAGACAAGTAGAAACTTGAGAAGAAGGAGTGGTTCCCAAAAAATCCTCAAAAAGTGATTGATACCTAGCAAGAACTGAAGGTCCACCATATAGGAATAACTCTGGAGGTCCTCTAAACATATAAGTCACAACGAGTGGGCTAATCGGTGTACTCATCTAAAAAGATGAGGTTAAACTTTTAGGAGGAGCTTCCGATATGATTCACCTAGGTGTAAAATCAAAAGGATTGCGTAAACAAGGAATATATTGACCTAAAATGTTTAATGGAGTCAAATACCAAGGATCCAGTAAAAAATGTTTAAAAGGAAAAGCTTGAACAATCAAACCAGTAGTGGGAAGGCAATATTTAGGTTCTTCCTCTTCTTCCTTTGTAATATCTTCAATGCTAAAAATAATAGCAGTTAGACTAGTTGTAACAATAGTTCTTCAAGATGAAATCGATAGAGGAGTAGGAGTTATAGCAATTGAAGGTGATTCAGATTCATAAATATCAGATTTAGGTTCTTCAATGTTAAGTTTAGTAAATTATGTCTCTAAAGTTCTACCAATCTTTGATTCACACTGAATGATCGCAGGTTCTAAGGTTTCAATAACTTCAGTTTCAATTTGGACTATGACTAAGTCTATTCTATATGGTTGAGTTACTTTAGATTCTATTGTCTCCATTTTTGCAACCCTAGATGTTTTAGGTTGATCTGATGTTCCAGATTCTACCAATTTTAATTTCTTTGCTCTGATTTTTTCCAATTGACCAGGTGTGTATTCAGGGGTAATCCCTGCATTTTAAATGAATGTCTTGGTAATTATGCCACAATGAATTTTATTAAAGGTTTATTCCAAATTTTAATCAACTAAATAAAAAACGAAAATAAAATAAAAGAGAAACTAAGTAGAAAAGGATTACCAAGCCATTGTGAACTGTGGAATATCGTTTCCAGTACATGCAGGTAATCTCCATGAATATTGTGTCTAGTGTATCACAGATGACAAGGCGATCAACTCGGTTACCTATAGATGGTATGAAACCTAGAGGGGTATTTTGATATACTTGAGGTATGTGGAAGATCATTCCATATGAGTGTTGTCTAATGCTTACTATACAATAGGAATAATTTTGATATACTTTTCATATGTGGATCGCCATTTGATATACCCAAGGGTATGTGGAGAACGATTCAATATACTTACCTGCGTGGAATGTCAACTACCCACTAAATGTAACACATACAATTAACGAAATATCTTATGCTTATAAACGTCAGAACATGTCTTCTAACCTAGAAATATATAATGTATGGTTAATTTAATGTTTGATTGATTTTAAGGTTCCTTTTTTCATTAAAATTTATTTAAAAGATGTGGTATAAATGAGATCATTTTTTTACTCCAATAATTCTAATGCAAAAAATATGCAAAAAGGAATGTTTTGATTCAATGAAATTTTATCTATGGGAAGGAGAAAATTTTTTTCAGTATTCAAACAAAATGCAAGACTTGTATTTTTACCATACTTCCTTTCATCAAATATAAAATTCTCACTTTCAAATTTGATCTAATGCAAATATTTCACTTTTCAAATCTCAATTCATCAAATAATACAACAATCATAGAAATGTTTTTTTTAACACAAAACTCTAAACTCTAAAATGCAAAAGAGAAAACCAACATTTTTTTGTAATCAATCCTTTCAAATTAATGTAGTGAATACCAAATGGAGATAGCAGTGGGATTGAGGAGGAGCTAAGAAGAGCAATGGATAACTAGGGTTAGGGTTTAGGAACAGGAGCTCCCAGGCGGACTGGCTCCTGGCCAGGAGCAGGGGACCCCGTGGCCACCAGCGGAACCTCATAGCAAATCAGAGTTAATAGTTTTAGAGAAGTAGTTATTGAGACCAAGCCAAACTGTGATGAAATGACGGAAGTAAGCGGGGGGGGAGAGATCCCCTCCTACAAGGAGATCACAACAGGGGAATCAAGCCGAATCAGAGCAAACGGCAGACCTGGAAATCGTGGCAAGGCATCACCAGTGATGGGAGAAGTTTGGCAGGTGAGGACAACGAACAAATGTTTACCAAGCGCCACCAAAAAACCCAGGTTCATAATCCCAAATAATAAACTGGAAGAGTACAGAGGATATATGAAAGATCATGCACTTATATGCAATTTTGTAGGAACATGGACATCTGAGAAAGAGTTGATGAGATGGATACAACAAAATTGGAAACCCAAAGGTCATATAGATCTTAAACTAGGAGCAAAAGGTTTTTTTTACAGTAATATTCACAAATCTAGAGGATAAGGAGAGGATATTCGTGGAAGGACCATATGTTTTCAACAACGCAGACCTATTCATGAGGAAATGGGAGGAGTGTTACAATCCGGAAAAAGAAAGGAAGTTAGCGGCACCAGTTTGGGTCTAGCTATTTGGAATTCTGATAGAGTTTTGGGACCCAGAGATCTTAGAAGGAATTGGGAACTCAATCGGGACTTTTGTGAAGGTAGCAGAAACCACCAAGAGAGGGAGATATACATCATACACAAGGATATGTGTCTACATGAATATTACAGAACCACAGCCAGAGCACATTGAAGTAGAATATAATGATGAAGGATGGCAACAACCAATTGATTATGAACACATCCCATTCAGGTGCATACGGTGCCATGAGTATGGCCATCTCTTCAAACACTGTCCGATGAATGAAGGAAATATCCCATCAAATCAGGGGGAGAAAAAGAAAATGACAGAACAAGAGAGGAAATTGAATGAAGGAAGTGGAGAAGGGTTCATAGAAGTTCAGAGAAGAAAAATACCTCAAAAATGAAAGACATTTCAGATGAAATTAAAAGAGCTGAGGGGGATATCAAGAAATGGAAGAAGGAAGAGTTTGAAAACATATTCAAAGATCAGAACTGCTAGAACAAAAGATGAAGCAAATCCAACAAGAAATAATAAATATGGGTAGGAGTGAAGACCTAGCCAAGGAGGAAGGGATCCTGTTATGACAACTAGAAGAGAGGCGAAAACAAGAAGAAATCTTATGGAGGAAAAAATCCAGGGTAAATTGGTTAAGGGAGGGGGAACGAAATACAAAGTTCTTCCACCAAGCAATGATTTAGAGAAGGCAAAGAAATATAATTTTCTCCATTAAAAATGAAACAAGGACAAGAGTTATGTAGCATGAGGAAATAGAGCAAGTCTTGTTGAAGCATTTCAAGGATCTACTCACGGAACCCACTGTTGACCACGGAGAAGCCATTGAGAGAATTTGCAAGGAGATTCCTAGCAAGATCACTAGAGAACAAAACCTATGTTTGATGAGGGCAGCCAGCCTGGAAGAAGTAGAAGAGATTGTGAAGGGAATGAAAAAGAATAAAGCCCCTGGCCCTGATGGATTCACAACGGAGTTCTATCAAGTGAGGCGGGACTTCCTTGGCCAAGACATCCTGGACGTGGTGGAAGAATCACGAAGGAACCAGAAGGTAAGTACAAGTCTAAACTCAACCCTCTTATCTCTAATTCCTAAGGAATCTAAAATGGAAAACCCTTAGGGCTTTAGACCTATCGCCCTGTGTAATGTGATATATAAGATCATAGACACCTTAATGGCTAAAAGACTCAAACCCCTCTTACCTAGCATTATTTCCCTGGAGAAAACAAGCTTTGTTGAAGGTTGCCAAATTTTGGATGGGCTGGTGGTCTCCCAAGAAATAGTGCACTCTCTAAAAGTTAAAAAGGAAGCAGGTATGATGATCAAACTGGATCTATCAAAAGCCTATGATCGTTTGAATTGGAATTACCTGAAAGAAGTTTTAAGAGCTTATGGCTTCAGCAATAGATGGATTGAATGGATTACATCTATGATCTCTTCAACTAACTTCTCTATCCTAGTGAATGGAACCCCCTCCCAGCTGTTTAAAGCGTCTAGGGGTCCTCGTCAGGGAGATCCTTTGTCCCTGTTCCTATTCATCATTACTATAGAAGGATTAGGAAGGTATATCAAAAAAGAAGTTAGAGAAAAAAATCTTAAAGGAATCCAAATTTGGGGTAATAACCTTCCAATTACCCATCAACAATTTATTGATGACATCATGTTGTTCTGTAAGGTGTCCCTCAGAGAAGCCAGAAGAATCAAGGCAATTTTAGATATTCTTATGATAGTCCCTGGAACCCAAATCAACAATGATAAGTCCTGTATGTATTTTTTCAACACTGATGGAAATATTAGAAACTTCCTGACTAGAACTTTGGGATTTCACTTAGGGGAACTCCCAACCAGATACCTTGGAACACCGCTGGCCCTAAACCCTCTAAGGATGTCTAACTGGCAACAAAATCTCGAGAAACTTGCTAGAAAATTAACAAACTGGCCTTTCAGAACTTTGAATTTTGTAGGTAGAATAGTTTTAGTTAAAGCTATACTCCAATCAATACTAATATATCAACTTTCAGGAATGGCAACCCCAAAAGGAGCATGTGCAAATATGACAGAGATCTTCAAAAAAATTTTATGTGGAGGCCAGAAGGAGCAAAATAAATGGTCCTTGGTATCCTGGAAGGATGTAGTAAAAAGCAAGATGGAAGAAGGATTAGGCCTTAGAGATCCTTATGTTCTGAACCAAACTTTGGGAGCTAGGTGGAGGTGGTTAAATGGAGGAAATGACTTGTGGAAAAGGATGCCTACAAAACCAGAGGAAATTCTAAGGATAAGGGACACACCGAAAGGGTTGACAATATGGAATCTCGCGAGTCTCAATAAAGATTTGATAGCTAGGCACGCTTTCTAGGAAATCAGAGACGACAGCTCAGCTAAATTTTGGGAGGCCTGGCAGCAAAGAAAAAGAATGAATTTAGTCAAGGACTTCTGAAAGAGGGAAAGCCAAGATTAAGTCTAGAGAACATGGAAGAGCCTGGAAGAATGGATGGATCAAATAGTAGGAGAAAAAAAAGAGTTATATCAAAAGGAAATGCAAACAAGGATAATTCTTAGAAGATCTGGACTGGACATCCTAAGATGGGGACACAAAACCAAAGGAAATTTTTCAATTAAGGAAGCATACCATCTTCTCAACACCATAGAACCAGAGCATATGACAGATACCTGGAAGCAAATATGGAATAGTAACTAGTTACCGAAAGTGGCCCATTTCATATGGTTGGTTATCAAAGGCCGTATTCTGACCTGGGACCAACTCCAAAAGAGAGGTATACATGGCCCTTCAAGATGTCCTCTCTGTAATCATGAAAGGGAAACAGAAGAACACCTCCTAAATTCATGCACTAAAGCTCAGCAATAGTGGGAAGAGGTTAGGAGGCTTTTTGGAAACACCCACAGAGACCAACAAAGCATCAAAAACATTATTAAAATTTGGGGAAGAGGACAATTCATGAGCCTGGTGGTAAGACGAGCTTGGAGCCTGGCAGTTTGGATGAACATGTGGATGATCTGGAAAGAGAGAAACCGAAGATTTTTCCAAAATAAAGAGATGAAAAAGCATCAAATATGGGAAAAAACCTTAAGCCATATACGAGAAACTATATTTGTGGATACTTGGAATGGAGAAGACTGGGAAGTGACGCAGGAAGAAGAGCAGATTCTAAAGAAACTTAACCTGAATCAAGGGATGGTAGCCCCTCAGCTATGGAAAGAGCCTGGGACGAGAAAACATGGCCCCCTGCATTTCACACAACCATCTGCTGGATTCAGAAAGCTAAACTTCGACAGTGCCTTTAAAGGGAACCGAGGCCTAGTAGGGTTTGGAGGTCTATTTAGGGACAATCAAGGAAGAACAAAGTGGATATATGCAGACAGTGGAGGCATTATGAGTAACAATGAGAAGGAACTGATGGCAGTTCGTCAGGGTTTAAAGGTAGCAATTAGAAATGGGTACAATAATCTGGAAGTGGAAGGTGATTCTCAATTCATTATACAAGTCCTCAAAAAACTAAATAATGGGACCTCTTGGGACAAAGTCACAAAGAGCTAGCAGACAGCCAGCTTAATCCAAGAATTGGAAATTATTCTACGTAGATTCAAATATATGATTATCAAACATGCTAGAAGAGAGGTTAATAGAGCAGCAGATTTCCTTGCAAATTGGGGGTGACGAGAACAAGGAAGAAAAATGGATAGTATCTGGACGATGCATTCACAAGACTCAGGATTTGAACAACTAAGTACGATTCTCAATCAAGATAACCATGAAGACACAACTCAAAGGTAGTAGTGACATATGGCTCCTAATCAAGATGAGGAAGAGGACAGGTGAGGAAGACAGGAGTGATCATTATAAGGGTATGACGTTTGGACGTGACTGCAGGGAGGTGGTTACCCTCCCAACAAAATCAATGAGTACTTGGCCAGCTCTAGTATCAAGTAACCAAAATGGGGAAAGAGGATTGCAAATGATTAGCAAAAGTGGTGGCAGTAATGGAAGATCAAGAAGACGGCAAAGGGGTATTATATGAAGGTGGTGGAGGTTAAAGGGAAGAGTAACGCAGATGGAGTGAAGGAGGAGCGGAAAGAGGCAAGGCTTGGAAGCATCATCGGGAAGGTCTGCGGTCTCGGGTATGTTCAACCTACATTCTCTGTCTCTGTATCAAACATTACTATAGGTAGAATGGATAGGCAACAATATTGTGAAGATCTTGATGTTGATAAGAGCCTAAGAGAGTTTGGTTGTCCCTCTGTGTTTCATTGTGAGGATCATCTAAATTTGTCTCAGGGTGGGTACCCTAAGGAAAAGGGAAATTGTAGACGAGAACATAGTCTGAGGAATAATGTAGAAAACCAAGGTGAGAGCTCCACGGTAAGAACTGAGGGGTGGTCAGGTAGTGGGGAGACAAAGATAGTGCCCTCATCTCTCCACCTGATTCGCATGACAGAAGGCTTAATTCATTTCTTGTACCTGGAGAAAGGATATCAGTGCCAGAGCCAAAAAAATGAAGGGGAAAGCAGTAGGAACAGGGGAATAACCAAAGGGAAAATGGTAAGCAAAGAAGATAAGGAAAAGGTTGATAAACTGACACTTGTGATTACTGATTGTTTACAGGAGAAGGTAGGTGAGAGGATGGCAAGGCCGAGTCGTGGAAGAGGTCATGGAGGTAGAGGCCGTCCACGGCAAGGAAACCCGGGTGGAAGGCCGACGAAAGATCCAGGAAACCAACGCAGAGGGAGACGGTCCACTCTGTCCGCAGTGTAGGAGGTGGTGCATGCTTACCAAGAAAGAACAGACGAGGACATACGCCAAATTATCCAGAATGTGGAATCCAGTGTGTTAGAGGAACAGTCAGATTCTGAGACAGAATAATGGGCAACAATGGTTAGTGACCCAGGAAACACGAGGGGAAGGTTGACACTCTACAGAAAGTCTTTGCATATTTACTGGGTCCTAAAAAGACTCTTGGAAAAGGCTTTGGAACAAGTCACAAAGGAAATGGTGGATATAGCCAATGGATTTCCAGACTTGCAGAAGGAAATGAAAAATTTCCAAGTCATTATCATAAATCAGAACAATAAACTGGAGGAGATGTCTCAGATTCTATCCAGGATGGTTGGCTTGCACCCTAGCTAGGTGGATCATATGGATATCCCCATGGATATAGACTAGAAGACTGGAACTAGAAAGGCATGATTTACTTGAAGCCTTGTTATTTGTTTTTTGATCTTCTCTCTTTAACTGTTTAATGCAAAATAGTAGTTTGATAGGAAGTTTTGGTTGTATAGTGCACATAGCCAGTATGGAAAGACTTGTCAGATTTTTCTTTTGGAACGCTTATAGTAAACTCAAGTGGCCAACAGACCTGGTTTCCCTTAGGGGCAGGTTGAGGCCACCAAAACGATGTATCTGGTCTCTTTGTTTAGCATAAATAGAAAAGAATGCTACTACCTCCACTTACAAAAAAAAAAAGAATGTAATGAATACCAAATCACTAAAATCAGAATTCTAAGTTATTTTTCTCCTAAAAGGAATAATCACTTATTCACTTCAATTTCAACATAAGGAACCAACTCATGAATGAAAAATACTTAACTTGAAAAACATTAACTTTCACCAATTCCAATGATTATTTATAATCAGGTAAACAAGGTGTTGGATCTGATTCTTTGAAACAATAAAGATGGGCACAATCTATCTCATCAATGATCAACCTTCCTTTTGATAAATCATCAATTCACCAAATCAAATCTTCAACCCTAATTTGCAAACATGAGTAATTTTTCAAGAAGGAAATTCAAAATATCTAATCAAACTAAAGTGGACTTTTTTAGAATGTATACAGCCCCAAGAAAATACAACAATAAAAAAATTATGGACCGGTTGAGGCCTCGAAAATCGTTGCTTCAACACAAGGGGAAAACCACCCAGTCTAGACCTTAAGACAACTCCTTTTCCTTCTAGATAGTGGCTCTGACTGGATTGTATGGGACCAGTTTCCCAATGAAAGGTGATTGAATGACTGTTTAATGCTTATAGTGAAGTGAAATGGATGGACTTGCAGTAATGAATTAAATGTAAAAAATATATGCATTAATCTACTCTATAACCCAAGATTGTTTAGCTTTTATCTAGATGTGATCTATAAAGATTTTGCTTAGTAAATGACAATATAGATTGCTCAAACACCAATGGAAATGAAACTATTTTAAGATGATTAGTTTGATTAAATATTTAATCAAAATAATATGTAAACTCATATCGCATTTATAATATCAAATAAAATTTCTTATCATGTATAAAAATATCAATGGCAGCATGATCAATGGTGAATACATGTAACATTGTTGTTTAAATATCAAGTAATAAGAAATTTGAAAAGATAATCTACTATTTACTTATGAACAAAATAGAGGTACAATGATACAAATACCAAATACACTTCGCTCAGCTCATAAAAGATATAGCAGTAGTTTATTCCTTCCCATAAAGATGATTCCAGGAGTATAGTAATGCAACTTCTCAAAATTCTTTATGAAAATTCCTAAACATTGTTCTACTCATTCTGTTATATACCTAGGGGAGGTAATATGGGGTACCAATGGAGGTACCCAAGGTAATAATGTAATAATGATATGGGCCATAGTAATAAATAAGGTGGTTAACCCATATCATGTAAGGGACCACAAGTAGTTAGTAATAATGTAATGGGCCCATG
>APFE031615541.1:61674-78832 GCA_000404065.3 Pinus taeda
CCATCCCATTATTACATTATTACCTTGGGTACCTCCCTTTGTACCCCATATTATCCCCCCTAGGTATATAACACATTCTATTGAGAAAAGGATGAAATTACAGTGGTATGAGATTTCGAAAGCCTTTCTTCATAAAATTCAGAACCTTTATTTGATACAACACATAAGACTAAATATAAGAAAACAATTGAATCTATTGTGCAGAGCGTTAAGGGTATTTAAACAAATCCCTTCAACAACACTTAAAGGAAAACATATTTTTGGTATAAGTTTCTGAAAGTGTTTTGTTGTCTTCATCAGCTTCGTTTGTTCCATAAAATTCTATGGATGTTTGTCTCCCTGTTTGAACTGATCTGCCACTTATCAAAACGTTTGTCCTCCTCTTTTATGAACCTGAACACAGAAAACATGAATCGATAAGATAAACATAAATGAGATGATAAATGAATTTTATTTGAAACAAATCATGTTTTCCAGGAAATCAAGAAAAATGTAGAGTGCAATAAATCCTGACACAGAAATCATGGAGAGGAATGAAAAGTGAGGAGGTGGACTTTACAGCTTATCGCAATCAGAAATTAGAGTTTGGAGTAGATCATAAAACAATTGTAATCAGATTAGAATCAAGGGCAGAACTTAGAAAATTTCAATCGGTTTAGACCAAGAGTATTCCATACAAGATCCCAAAGGAGCCCTTTCAAATAAAATCATAATCGCAATTGCAATGGGTAGGAGACAGTGAAACCATGATATTTTGTTATTTTTGATAGCCGTAGATGCAGGTTTTTTAAAAATTACATTGTATAATACTATTGGGTCTGAGTCTTATCACATATCGTAATACATATGATTTATCACAATCACAAATCGAAGTTACAGACTATAAGAAGTGGTCAAAAGACTTGTGATTTGTGATATGTGGGATGATGTCAAGGATGACGTCATTGATGACATGGCAGAAGACACAGTAGGTGGTGTGGAGATGATGTGGATCTGACGTCATATCGTAATTGGTCATGAAAGCTCATATCCCAATCGCACTTGGTATAAAGATTAACTCTTTGGAACTTTACGATTGGACGGACAAGATATTTTATTGAATTACATTGGATAATCCCGTCGAGTCCAGGCTTAATCACAATCGCAATCAGTTAAGGCTAAGACTTAAGTTCTTTGGAAGCTTTTGCGATTTCCATGGACACGGGGACTTATGAATTAGGATGTATATTTTCCCATCAAGTCCGGTATAATAACAATCACAATGGAGTTTGGTAGAGGGGTCTTGAGACTTTCAAACTTTGTTTATTTGCAATGTGGGGGAGCGGGATGAGTTAGAGTTTGTTAAGATTTGACCTTTGGGAAAAACTCCAATTTATTTTTTTTATTTGATTAAATAACCCATAATGTTTAATACTCAAGCCTAAGTATAGTTTGGGTCTCGGTGGCTATTTAATTTGGATTTTTGGGATAATCAAGGTTTAATACTTGGGTTTTAATTAAAAATCCTAAGTATTAAACTTTGATTATAAGATTTTATTAACAATTTTTATGTTTGATTTTTTCTATTTTTTAATTTTTTGTTGTTTTAGAAAAATCAAAGGTTTTTTAATTAAGTCCCTATTTTAATATAATAAATTTCATAAGAAATTTATAAAATAGAAAAATGAGCGTTGTTGAACACTACAACAATTAGCAATTCACTGGAAGAACCAGTTATCTCTGCTAAATGAAATTTTCCAAAAAATCAATAAAAGTAATCTAAGAAGTGAAAACTACTTTTCAAAACATTTAGATAAATAAAATTACTCTGACTAAAAAGCTCGTTAATATTTCAATCTCTTTTAAAAACCTTTTGTGAATAAAAAACACCTATTTGCTTGTATCAGTCATTAATCAATTTATAAAAATAAAGTAGGGGGGATTTTACGACATAGCTTAAAATGTACTCATTCATCACAGGTAGAGCTATTGCTGCCAGTAGGCATTCATAGCCTCAACAAGGTTACCTTTTAACCAACAACAATCTAGTATCCTATCCATTTAATAGTTCAAGAATTAGAGGTAAATTTATTTTTTCTTTTCTTTTCTTTTTTGATGCTAAAAATCCATTGTCCTAGTTTGGTGGCTAGGTATCAACAATGTCATTCACTGGTAATAATTAAACTAAACAAGTTGACTCATGATGACACCCCTTGTCTTGTAATTAAAAATCGTAAGTCATTACCCTGATTTGGTGTTCAGAGTGGTAATGTCAGTTTGATTGGTTCCCTATGAACATGGTAAGAAGGCTCATGATTAGACCTCTTATCGTTTTAGATTTATTATATTTTAGAATTACACTCTAAAAATTCTCTTTTTAATGGATGTGGAGGATCATTGACTCCTTAAGAGTTTTGGATGACTTATCTGAGTTGAAAGTGTTTAAGTCATAAGACGGTATTTACTTTTTAAGGATAACCTTCTTTTACTGAAACTAAAATAAAAGGATATAATTTTTTGAGATTTTTCTAAAAGATTTTACAACTTAATGGAAAAAAAAAAATCAGAGTTCTATAATTTTTATCTGATTTTCAATTTTGATAACCACTTATTTAAAATTCCTACTTCTAAAATTAAAAAATAAGAATAACTTCAAGAGATATTTGAAAAGTCAACAGAGTACTATTTAACATTTTATTAACAAAATCTGTAAAAGGAAAAATAAATTGCAGTGGGATGTACAATTTTTTAAAGATTTTATTTTTCAATTTTATTTTTATTTTTAAATTTAAAGAAATTAAGAAAAGAAATTCTTTAATATGGGCCCATTTACAGGAAGAGAATCTCTCTTTACTGATAAATCTTTAAGTATAATTGTATAGGGGCTTATCTATTCAACAATTTGAAATGGACCAAGCCATAATTTCTGTAATTTGGTATGTTTCTTTTTTCTTGATGTGCTTTGTCCCACTTGAGAACTAGATCTCCAAATTGGAAGGATCTTTGTGTGACTAAACTTGCATAAAAAGAAGCTTTCACCATTTGTTTATGTTTGGTGTTTGTGAGTTTCGCCTTTTCTCTTTCTTCTTCTAGTTTTAGGATTTGTGAATTTCTTAATTGCAATGAAGAAGGCGTTTCTTCAATAAATTGAACTAGGGTTAATGAAGGAAGAGATAAATGTGATGCAATAATGGATTCCTTTCCTCGGACTAGGTTAAATGGAGAAGTACCTATAGAGGCCTTCTGAGTTATCCTATCAGACCATAGAGAAAATGTTAAAGATTTGTGCCAATTTGATTTTGATCAACAATTCTTTTGATTATTCTAAGGATATTTTTATTAGTGAATTTTGTCAAACCGTTTCTGTGGGGATAGTAATTAGCAGAATATTTGAGCTTAAAACCTCTCCTAATTGCAAATTCAATCATACTAGTACCCAAAAAATAAGATTCATTATCAAATATAAGTGTAGAAGGAAAACCAAATCTTGTAATGATAAATTGATCAATAAATTCAATAACATATTCAAAATTGACTACCATTAGCGGAATTTTTTCCACCCACATAGTGAAGTAATCTGTAGCAGTGAGAATATATCTATGATATTTATAAAAATGAGGAATGATCTCACCAATGATATCCAGTCCCCATTGTTCAGAAGGTTGTTCGATATTGACTGGCTGTAGAGGCAAAGCTAGTTTTCTTCGTTTTCTAGAAGCAATTTGGCATGTTTTTCATTTCCTCACATATGCATGGGTATATTTGAAGAGAGTAGGCTAGTAGTATCCAGCATGTCATATTTTGTGTGTTGTAGTGTCTTCGTCAAAGTGTCCACCTGCTGGTCCATCGTGAAGTTCCTGCAAAATTGTTTGTGCTTCAAAATTTTCTAAGCACCTTAACAATATGGAATCATAGTTTCTCCTAAATAACATGTTATCAAAAATATCATAATTTTTTTCTTTTAATTGTAAAGCCATTTTTCTTTTATAATTGAGCTCAAGAGGAGCATATACATTTTTTAAATAAAAAATTAAATCAGCGTATTGGGAATCAGCATCAATTACAATTAGCTCACAAATGTGTTCACTATTACCTGTGTCCCCTTCAACTGGTATGTTGGATTCTCCTATAAGGAGTTTGCAGAAACCTTTCCCTCTAATAAATTGGCTGGTTTTATTCGATATCATATTCCTCCAGAGTTGTTACCTAATTTTCTCTCTTTTCTCCTAATTCTTTCAGCATTAGTAATTGCCTCATTGTTGGGAATGGGACTATTACTTTCATGTGTGTTTTTAAAATAAATGGTCTAAAATGTTTTACAGATTTATATACAGCAAATGCCTATTTTTCTACTTCTGAATAATTCAATTTAGTACCCTGAAAAATTGAACTGAAAAATGAGATGGGTTCTTCAATTTTATAATTATTAATTTGTGTCGAAATAGCGGCATAAGACGTTGAAGAAGCAAAAGTGTATAAGATGAAATGATAGAAGCAATTGGTAATATTTAAAGAAGGAGCACCAATAATTTTCTGTTTGATTAAATCGAATGCTTGCTTTTCATGATGACCCCATCTACAAACTGCATTTTTCTTAATTATTTGTTGTAACAAAAAAATAATTTGTGAGAAATCAAGGACAAACCTTTTGACAAAATTGATCTACCCAAAGAATGATTGCATACTTTTTTTGTTATATGGTGGAGAAATTTCTGAAATTTCTTTTATTCTATCAGGTTCAATGTAAATTCCATCTTTTGGCATAATTAATACTAAAAGTTTCCCTTCACTAAGAACGAAAAAAGAATTTTTCAAATTTAATGAAATCCCATATTTTCTACAACATTTAAAATTTTGTTTAAATCCTGCAAATGGCTATTTTTGTTCTTTGAATAAATAGTAATGTCATCTAGATAAACAACAACCATTTTGCTCAATAAACCTTTGAAAGTTATATCCATGGCTCATTGCAAAGTGGCCCCTATGTTTATTAAACCAAATGGAATTTTTTGGTAGGCATAAGTTCCCCATTTGGTTATGGAAGTAGTCTTTAGCCTATCATCTGGGTGGATCATGATTTGATTATATCCAGAAAAACCATCAAGGAAAAACATTAGTTCAAAAAGAGCAACTGATTGTAAAATCTGTTCCATAGTTAGTAGAGGGAAATTATCCTTTTGCCTAGCCTTATTAAGATTCCTAAAATCTATACAAACTCAGATATCACCATTTTTCTTCCTAACAGGTACCAAGTTGGAAACCCATCTTGAATGCCTAACAGGAAAAATAATTTTAGCCGTAAAGAGTTTATTCAATTTTCTTTTGATTTGATTTTCTAAGTTTGGATGAATTTTCCTTATTTTTTGTTGGACACGTTTATCATTGATATCATCGCGATTGTATGTCGAATGATAGAAGTATCAAACATTTTGAGATCTTCGTAACTCCAAGAAAAGATATCCTTATATTTCTTTAACAAATTGATGATGGATAATCTTTCTTCCAATGAGATACCAAATCCTAAATTGATGTTCTAAGGTTTAAGCTCTGTCCCAATATTTATTAATTCAAATCTCAAAGTTGAACTCTGTAGTTTTGAATTATTAACTCTTTTAAATCTGTCTTTAAATCATAGAGGTCTTCAAGTTTAACTACAGATTTTGGTATGGGATTATCCTCAATTTTCTGTTTTAATTTATTGTCGTGTTCATCCTCATTAATTATTTGATCATCGTATGATTTTTTATAAGTTAAGAAGCTTGAAATGTCTTCATCATCATTCAATACCTGTCAGTTGGTGATATTATCGGGAATGGATGGTCTAAAGATTATTTCTATAGAAAATCTATCGGAACTGAAATCTTCGGATGGGATCAGTTTTGATGCAACATTAGCAATAAGGTCAATGCTGGCATTCTAAACCCTAGGAATAGCATAAATATTAAAATCTAAAAAATGTGAAGAGACTGAACCAAAGACTAATAATGCTTGAAGTGTGTAGAGATACAATGCATCATGTTTCTTACTTGTTTAATTAGAATTTCTGAATCTCCATAAACTTTAAGGTATTTAAAGTCAAGGCTAATTTCTTTGTACATACCTTGGACTAATGCCCCATATTATCCAATATTATTTGTGCATTCGAATTCCAATTTGCAAGGTAGCATTGTCTTCACACCTTCAAGATTAATCAATATGCAACCTTCTCCTACACCATCTCTTGATTTTGACCCATCAAAATATAATGTCCATAATAAAGAATTAAGTAATGGTTTTTCTAGCATATTTACACATCTGGAAAAGTCTATCTGTGAAAATTTTCCAATTTGAGAAGTTACAAAATTACTTAGAAATGGTGATGTTTGTGCTTTAAAATTTTCAAAAAATGATTCAGTAGAGTAGTTTCCAAGAATGTTATTATTAAATGATACGGCCTCATTTTCACCTTTAAAATCTGTTACTGAATGTTTCATATGTTATTCTCAGTTAATTCTGATTTGATTCGGTTTTCTGTTAAATGGGAACCATAAGAGAGACCAATTAGTGGCAAAATAACCATGTAGTTTTTCTGACCAATCTCTACTAAGAATTAAACACAGAAATCTGGGATATCAGCAACAAGTATATCAATTATTTGACAAACATCAGGATTCGAAGATAATCTAATAAGAATTGAATTCATTTCTCCTATGACTTTGAATTTTGTCCTATAAAGTTGCAAAATGTGAACTATATTTTTCTGGGGTGACATGTTTAATTTCAGACAAACTGAGTACGTCATGATATTCGAAGAAGCTCCTAAATCTACCAAGCAATTATGTACATTTTTATTAAATATTTCAAAAGTCAAACAAAAAGGAGGGGTATGTGAGTTAGACTTGTCACATATCAGAATAGCATCAGAAGAATCAAATAATGGATGACCAGGAGGTTTACCCATTTCATTAGAAGCTTTGTCGATACCACAACAGTAGGAAGAGGAGAAGCAGGTACTACATTCAATTCTTTTAGTAAAAAGATTTGTTGTTGTTTGAGTTTAGTGAGTTCATGAAGGGAAATGTTTTCTTTTATTTTCTTCATATCTTGTTACACAACTTTTTGTCACTGTCCTTGTACTCCCCATCTACAATCCTCAACGACCTCTACAGTGTACCCAACATGATTTCCCATCATGAAGAAACTCCCAGTATGTCCCTCTTCATGAGCAGAATAATTCCCCTTTGCATAATTTCCCAATAATCTTCCTCCTATCCTAGTTTACAAGACTGGCGCTACTGACCAGTTTTCTCGCACCGATTTACAGAGATTAAAACTAACCCTCACATTGATCAGATCGACTAAGACCTTTTCGAGTCACCCCAATCTTATTTTGGAAGGTTTTTTAAATAAGGAGTTGAAGCTTCCATGTCTAGAAGTTTCGTAACGGAAGTCTGGTAGATAGATGGGTCGAATAGAGCCAAGGAAATCAGTTTGGGCTCCTTTCCCCTATTAGGATGGAACAACCTCAAGAGATAAAACCTTCTCCCATGATGAGAGGAACCATCTCCCACCCATATAAGTTATATAAGCCTCTCTTTTTCGCAAGAAAAATCTAGTTGGAGTTTTGGAACAAGTGTGAATAATCAACAAGTCATTTATAGCTTATAGCTTTCTAGTGTGTGTTTGAGGGAGATTAGTGTGATTTTGGTTTGTTTTGAGACTAGAGGGAAAGAGGTCTTAAACTTCCATTTGTTGGGGCTATCCATGAAGTGCTAACAGAAGTGTGGGAACCCGGATACGTCAGAGGAGACCAACAACGTCAAGGCACTGGTTGCAATCTCTTTCTAATTTATATTAATGCAACTATCAATTGATTTCCTACATGAAGTGTCACTTTACATATTTATGGCTTAATGTTCCTTGACCTATTAAGTAGGTTGAATACAATATTTCATGTTGTCACGTTTGTTGTTGTTGTTGTTTTCTTGTTTCAGGTATTTTAAGGAAGGAAACGGAAGATAGTTGGAGTGAGGAAGCATTACCATTGCCAAGAGGAATAGCGTTCTAAGAGGTAGGCCCCCTTAATTGATTCTAGCTTAAGGATATTTTCCATAGATTGTTTGTTTGTGGCTAGACCCGCTCTCTTGGGCTAGAGGAATTGTTTGTGTATGCACTGAGAATTTACCTGCGCCATAGATTGGCAACTCTGCTAGAGATCCAATCCTTCTATTTGGTTGATTTTCATTTTATGGTTTTGTGTGAAATTTTCTAGTATCACCATTTCCCTTTAGTGTTCTCTACTTTGCTTGGTTTATTGCTCTGAGCATGAAATTTACAGTGGCAAGTCTGATCTTAGCCTTTGAAAAAAATTATTTTTTTCCTTGGATCCTTAGTTAGCATGCTTATTTTTCTGACAATCACATCGATCAACGCAAGTTTCTCAAAAACAGTCGCATCAACCCCATTTTTCTGCATGTTGTTAGTGAGGCAATCACGTTGACTACTATAGGTGAATATCATGGTTTACCCTAAATCATAGCCAGTGTGCCTTGCCCTTCTGATTTGTATCTCTCAGCTCATTTTGACTATGTTCTCCCTAGTTGGAAAGCTCTTTTATCTTGGTTTGTATGATTGGTTAATTTGTATTTCATTCACTTAGTTTCTTGAGTTCTTGGATTGTATATAACCCTAGGGAATCTAGGTCATCACCCATTCACTTGTTTACTTGCTCAGAAAGTCAATTCCATAGTCAATTTTTCTCCTTGCATTTTGTTTTATTAGTCCTCTCATTGCTTTGATTTCCATTTGACAAGTTTGAAAAGTTTCATTTAGTGTTTGAGCGTCTATTTTTGGGCACAGATAACATTGTCCATCCCGTCATTTCATTGAAAAATACATAACTCTAGTTTGTTGCATCAATATGTTATGTTAGTTAGAATCATTGAAGGCTAAGTTGCATCGTCACTTGCATTGCAAAAGAAATGAATTCTCTTTATTGGTGAAAGGGCTACTTGAAGTGCATTTGATAGGAAAGTTAGGAATTGGAAGTATTTTTTTCATCATTTTTGTTTTCAAAAGGCGAAGTAGTGAAAAAATCATTCTGATTTCAATTGCTTGTTTCGTAGCATTTGAGTATGATTTATACTCTCATTAGTGTAGGAAATTCATTGAATTGAAAGGGTCCTGTCTCATTTAGTTGCATATAGGTGTTTTTGAGTTGCATCGATAAGGCCTAAAAACCGAGACATAATTTCAAGATAAACTCTAAAATGTACTCAATTAACCTAAGACGCATTTGAAGTCTAATGATCACATCATAGAAGTTCTAGGCTAGAGACATGTTCCAACGTCTTAAAACCTAGCAGTTGTCATTCGCTTCGGCACTAGACAGTGCTAATACGAACGTGTGCTCCCTGTACCGTCAAGTATATAAATGGATACCCCACTAGTTTGAAATCCTTTATCCATAGGAAGCCAAATCTGCTACCTTGTAAACGTGATACACTGAACACAACATTTCGAGAGATTTCCTACCTATACTTCTCGGTTCACCGAGAGGTATTCTATAATTCATGGTTACCTGGTAATCCTTTCTACCTAGATCATCTTGAGTAGTCATTTTGATCCTTTTGACTCCATAAATATAAACAATCACCTGAGCTCTTGTCCTTCTGAGCTCATTTCAAACTGAAAGTGATAGAGTCACCTTTGCTTCTTTCTCGACTCTTAAAACATGAAAGAGCACCACTTTGTTTTTGTGTCTTAAAAATTGTTGCCCATGATCTTATAACATCCCTGTTAGCTTTTTTTAGACCACATCGTGAGTTTAAATGCATTTTAAAGCCCTTGAAATCGATCGCTATTTTGGTTATTTGAGACAAGATCATCGTGGCTAAACCAACTAATTCACCTAGTTCCTCCTCCTCTCCTCTCGCTAAAAGATTGTCTGAAGAGCCTTTTCCTGAATTGCCACAATCGTTGGAGGACCAAGGTGTTGAGCTTGAAATTGTTCTGAGTATTCAACCTTTCTCATCTCATCCTCCCCCTTAAGATACTGGGTCACTGTTTGACATTGGCTCGGAATATCTGGATAACCCTATCCAAACTCCCGAGAGTCCACTGACTTTTGAAGGTCAGCTTGGAATGGTTGTTTATCTTCTGAATCCTTTGTTTGATCCTTTTGTGATATCACTGCAACATCCATATAATCTATACGATCATTCGAGTATTCCTTTGGAATTATCCCCTTGAACATCTTTGGTAGTCCGTCATTGTCTATTCTCACCCATGGAATCAGAAGGCAAAATCCCAGTCTCCTCTCCGAATTACTCGGAGGTTTCCACTCTGTGCACAGTCGAGCAGGAATATCCTTTCCCTCCTGAAGGTTTCCTTTACACGGGAAGCATTCTGACTAATGTTCATCCTAATTTATCATGTAATTATGTGACTTTAGCTCAATTGGTTTTAGATACGCCTACTGCCTCATCATTGTATCACAACCCTATTTGGGCATCTGGTGCTATGCCTACCACAGGTCTGTTCATTCAGAACCTGACCACACAACAAATGGTGATTTCTGCAGTCACTTCAATCCCAGTGCAACCCACCATTCCCAATCCTCTTGTTTCATCAATCCAGGTGACATGTCTAGTTCAAGCGATGATCTCGAGTCATGTCGTTTTCAGTTCTTCGATCCCTCCTGTAAGTGGACAGGTTGTTCCATTGCCTGGGGGGTAGAGTCTAAATGTTTCTATGATGTCTGGCATAACTAATCTGAGTTGCTCACAACCTCACATGGTTGCGATGAACCAACCATCTTCAGGTGCCATTTCAAATCCTACTGGTCCTGCTCGATCAAGTAGTGTCCAGTACCAATAGCCTAATGTTGTTCTATCTAGGTCAAGGCATGTCTAGTACCAACAACCCAATGTTGGTCCGTCTGGGTCAAGTCACATCCAGTACCAGTAGCCCGATATGGCTCAAGGTCAGTGCCAATCTCCTTATGTTCCATATGGTTCATAAGCGATGGCTAATCTGTCATACATCCCTCAGCCTAGACCCTATGTCCAGCCTGGTCCATTCGCCACATCGGTGGGTATGGTCAGATAGAGTTCAGGAACTTTCAAGCTATCATTCTAGGAATTGTTCAAGTACCTTTGCATCAGCAAGGAAAACTGCAACAACCGTAGGGGAAACCCTCACAATGGTTGCAGCAAACCTTGCAGCTGTAGATGCAGTATGTAATGCAATCCTCCCGGCCTATGCCTTCATAAGGTCAACCTCTACAGCTGCAGGGACAACCTTTACAACCACAAGGTCAACCCTTGCAACCACAAGGTCAACCCAGGTAGCAGCAACCCTTATACTCATATCAACAAGGTCAACCCTTGCAAGGGAAAGGCCGGGGTCAAGTCTTGCAGTAGCAGGCATAGAATCCTTATATCCAATACCAATAGGTTGAGCCTCATTTTTTCCAAGGACAACAAGTCCAAAATCCTTATGTTCAAGGACAACAAGCACAGAATCCTTATGTCCAAGGGTAGCAAGTCCAATACCCATTTGTCTAGGGGCAACAGGTCCAAAACCCTTATGCTCAGGGACATCAAGTGAAAAATCCATATGTCCAAGGAGAACAGGCTCAACAACCTTTTAACCAGTATGTTGCTTATCAGCAGCCTCTAGCCAGACAGTTCCAGGGATTTCAAGGTCAGAATCCTCCCTATGGGCAAAGTAACCTACAGTGGGGGCAAAATCAAATGCCTTATGGACAAAACCCTCTACTTTGGGGACAAAATCCTTACCAGTATGGATGGGTCCCACCAGTTGGACCCCCTTATCAACCTCAAATGCCTTTCAATACCCAATTGCCATTCTTGGCTATGTTGGGATTCCCAGATGTGTCTAGACTCACAAATGATCTGATTCTTCATTCACCATACTAGCCTCTAGTTCCATCCAAGATTCTGAGTGACTATCCAAAGTTTGAAGGAAAATTGAAAGAGGACCCTCAAGCCCACATGATGACATATCACCTCTAGTGCTCCTCGAATTCCTATGTTGATGATTCCATTCGTCTTCATCTTTTCCAATTAAATATTATAGGAGTTGCAGCTAAGTGGTATATTGAGCTCCCCTAGAATACCTATCGTGACTTTAACACTCTCACCATGGCCTTTCTCACACATTTCCAGTTTCCAATTTACTATGAAACTGGCACCCATCTGTTAACGTCACTCAAGTAAGACAGGACAACTCACATCCACGAATGGAGACATAGGCGCCATCTGATTAAGTTTGAAATTGTTGATCATTTGTTGACCGAGTGGTTCACCAAATCATTTGTTAACAAAATTGCTGAGGACATTGCTATGGGTGGATGCATCACTACAGAACAAGCCATCGTACGTGCCCAATATCTAGACCTTTTCTATTCATAATCCGGCATGTTATATGATGTGTTACCCGATGTGCCCAACCCATCATCTGATCTGACGACATCTAAGCCCCCCGCTACCCCTCCTATTGATGGAGTAATTGGTTCAGTGACTTGAACCCGTGCAAAATCTTCTTCCAACTAGAAGTCAATCTCCACACTACTCCCAATGATTCCTCTCGCAATGTGTTCATCCCTAGTAAAACCTCAGTGGTTCATGCTGTCTAGTCTACCGCAGTGGATAAACCCTCCAAAGGTAAGAAGAAAGGAACAAGCAAGGGTAATGTTGATGCCCCAAAATAGGGTCCTCCTAAACCTGCTCTTAGCGATGCTTCCCAACCGAAACCTAAGCATCCATGCCTCATTTGTGAGGAGGATCACTATACAAAGGATTTTCCTAGACAGTCCAATGTTAGTTGTTTTCTCAAAGGGACCCTAGTTGTCCTAAAAGAGCCCTTTCCATCCCAACGCACTCAAATGGTAGACCAGCCTCAGTCATCTGCTTCCTTGAGTTCACAAGTGTTCATGATGAGTACCCCGGTCAACGTGGCTACCAGGTCAAAAGATTATCAAACTCTTGTCCCGTCAATAGGAAAAGAGAAAGAAGGTACCCCTTCTTCTTCCTCCCCATCCTGTTCTGGTTCTCTTCATATGGAGAGACCTAATCCTGATTTCGCCATTCGACCACCTTCTCGAGGTGTGCTTCGAAAGTCCTCGTACAATCCCAACACTCAAGCCACTCAACATTATAACATTGTTGAGGATTTGACTCAAGCGTTATTAGATATGTCTGCTGTCGAGGTCCTTCAAATTTGTCCTTCTCAGTGGAGATCATTACCATTGGCTATTGGGGGTATTGATCCAGCTGACTCTAATCTCATCTGCTTTGACCTAGAAAACCATGTTCTGCATTTACCTCATCAAATTTCCTTTCTCATTCAGGTAATCATAAATGAGAAAACCATTCACAAGACCATCATTGATGAAGATGCTTCTACCAGCATCATTTCTATCACTTTCTAGAAGGAAATTGGTTCTCCTACTCTAAACCAGTCCCCTAACACTCTGGAAGCTCTTAACGGGCGCAATTCGCAACCATTCGGTGTCCTTCCCAACCTTTCTATTACATTGGAGGGTAAGACGGTACATGTCGAGGTAGAAATCATTGACACTAATCTTAACTACAATCTTATACTCGAACAGAGCTGGACCCATGCCCATGCATGCTATAGCCTCCTCCTGTTGGTATTCTGGCACAGGTTTGGCAGTTTTGGTGCTATGACATAGGTGTTGTCCTTGATGGCAACTCACTCTAGTGACAGATCACAGTTCTGGCACTCAAAAAGAAGAAAAAGACATATACGCATGTTCACTTTGACAAAGCCATGTATACATGCCGGTTGGACCTTCCCAAGGCGCATATGCATATACACGCAATTTCATGCAAGGAAAAGCGCGTACATGTGGGAAAACTTGTTTCTAGTCCGTGGTATTTAGTCCTTGGTATTTGAACTTATGGTTTTGGGCCATGGCATCTCATCATAAGTGTTGATCCCAAGTATTGGGTCCATGGTATTGAATTGTTATGGTTTTGGACCGTGGTATTGTGGAAGTTCTAAGGCTATAAAAGATGAAGGAGATCATTTGGCAAGGTATGATCTGAATAATTGAATATCAGAAAAAGTGCTAGATCTGGAATACAATGATTGGGTTATGGTGCAGATCTAGATCTGAAGGTAGAAGGAACCTGAGCGCAAGGAGAAGGATAAGTTCTTTTAATGGGTCAAAATCTTAAAGCTTGAATGATAGTATCTTTGTATGATTTTGATCTGGTCTATGTGGCGCTTGCTTGATCTATAAATATAATAATCTGGGTAAACTAATATCTGAACATTTGAAAGGGTAAATTACCTTTATAGATCTGTACGCAGGTTCAGTGAAGCACAGGTGCGTATACACGCAGGTTCTGTAAGTTGGAAGTGCATATATGCAGGTTGATCTTAGCACGGGTGCATATACACGCAATTTCTGGAAGGCAGAAGTGCATATACGCAGGTTGATCTTAACATGGAAGCATATGCACGCAAGTTTCTGAATATTGAAGTAGCGTACATATCATAATTTATGTTCTAGCTACTTCTATTGATTATTGCAGTGATCTGGGTTTAGAATTTGAGGTTTGATTACAGTTACTGTGATCAGGGTACAGTTGACAGAGAAGTGTTTATTTTGATTCAGTCTTGACTGGTGAAATGGTGATTGGTTGATGCAGAAATTCTTGATGTTTGATTGATGTTATTTGTGGATCCAGTCTGAAAATTTATGAAACGTGGTCCCTAGAAGAAATAGAAGGTTGTAGCCTTTTGCAGGTAGCAGCCTGCGTACTAGTATCTCAAATAGTACAAGAACTAAGGGGGTTGTAGCTCCCTTCTAGGAGAAGTTGGAAAACGAGAGAGGGTTGTAGCTCTCTACAGGTAGCAGCCTGCGTACTGGTAAAGGACTGCACCAGTACATAATCATTGTAGAAAGATGTTTCTAATTAAAATAAGATAGAGACAAATTGCAGTAGGTCGTTTTCACGTACATTGGGTTTCCACCTTATATCTTGTGTTCTTATGTGTGGTTGTCTTCTGATCTGTTTTATTGTTCTTGGCAACTGTTTATATGATTCTGGCGCATAACTTAATGATCAACATCTATAGAATAAAGTAAATTATAAATCTGCATTGTATACGCGGGTTTCCCTATCTGTAGTTGCGTATATACGCGGGTTCATCTAACTGAAGTAGTGTATATGTTCTGGATTTGAAAAAGTAAAAAATTTGACCAAATAATATTGATTCACCCCCCCCCCCCCAGTATTATTTACAACAATTGGTATCAGAGCGGGTCCTTCAAAAGAAGCTTGATCGCTTGAAGGAAGATCTATCATCATGAGCAACTACGAAAGAGAAGCATCAATCAGGCCACCAATTTTTGATGGGACCAACTTCGTCTATTGGAAGGTAAGATTCACGGCCTATCTTCAATCTCTTGGTATAGAAGTCTGGGATATCATAAATGCAAGGTACACTTTCCCATCAGCAACTCCTACAAATGTGGCTGAGAAGAAGTAGTTTGAAACAAATGCAAAGGCTGTCAACACTCTATTAGGATGTCTATCTCAATCAGAATTCATCAAGGTTATGCGGTATAAAACCACTAAAGAAATATGGGACAAGATTGTGCTGAGCTATGAAGGAGGTGAGCAGGTAAAACAAGAAAAACTTCGAACCCTCAGAATTCAGTATGAAAATCTCAGGATGTACAATGATGAAAATGTGGCTAACTATTTCCTTCGTATAGATGAGATTGTTAATTGTATGAAAAGTTTGGGTGAAGAAATAAAAGAGGTTGTTGTGGTTGAAAAAGTTATAAGATATTTATCTCCTAAGTTTGAATCAAAAGTTTCTACAATAGAAGAAAAGGAGAATCTCCAGAAAATTACCATGTTACAACTACACGGAATTCTAATCGCTTATGAAATGAGGAAAGGAGGACCATCAGACAGGAGAGAAGCTACATTCAAGGCTTCCGGTAAAGGAGATTACTATGAGTCAGGAAATATTTCAGAAGAAGAGGAAGAATCAAATTTTGTCAAGAACCTTCAACGGGGTGCTAGAAGATTCAGAGGTAAGTTGCCCTTCAAATGCTTTGCTTGTGGAAGAGTCGGTCACTATGCTGCCAAGTGTCCTCATAAGCTTGACAAAGGTAAGGAACCTATTAGATGGAACAAGAAATAGAACGTAAGTAAGAAAAGCTACTACACTCATGAAGACAGTGATGGACTCTCACATAGTGATGAAGATGAACGAGGTAATAACTATAGACTTTTAATGGATTTTGAATATGATGATTTTATGGATGCTATAGATGAAGAAGGTCTTTATGAAGAGATTTCTAAACTCAAAATTCGTTTAGAAGAGAAAAATATGATTATTGATACTTTGTAATTCCAACTGGCTGAAAGTGAAAAACATCATGAAAAGTTAGAATGTGAAATTGTGGGACTTAGAAAAGAGATTGAGAAAACTAAAGCTCTTAATCTTAGATTTGTTAAAGGATCTGAAACGTTAGATGAGATTATCAAAGTGTAGTGTTCTCCTCTAATCAAGACAGGTCTGGGATATAATGAAGAAGCAACTCAAGCGCAGAAACCATCCACCTCCAAAAGTTATCTTGATGCAACAAGGAGGAGTGAGCAAAGGCCTAATAGAGATCACTAAGTAACTCAGGGACATTTTTCTTCAAGAATGAATAGAGATCACCATGTAAATCAGGGGCAATCTGCTTCAAGGATAAACAGAAGCTACAACAGACCACAGGTAAATCATTCTCAATTTTCCTCAAGAATGAATAACTATAATCATTCGGTCCGCAGGGTTGATAATCGCAGGAATTTCTTCAATGGCCAATGTTTCTCTTGTCACAACTTTGGACACAAAGCAGCTTAGTGTGTTTCCTACAAAACTATCATGACTAGAGAAACTCAAAGATAGAGGAGTATGATTGGGATCATGAAAAGGACCTACAATAACTTTTCTGCTCTTGAAAATGAAATAGAATGTTCTATTTATAATCATTTTGGTCATGAAGATTCTGAATGCAGGAGCAGGTTTCAGCAGACAACTCAGAAGGAGCAAGCCTCATATATCAAAACATGGAGAATGAAAGAACCACAACCAAAAAGATGTGGTATAGCCTTATATGCAGAAGGGCAAGAAAATC